>JAQZBX010006455.1:12535-53249 GCA_029593785.1 Cabassous unicinctus | reverse complement strand
AAAAAAAAAACCCCAGTGTTTTCAGAACATGGTGGGGAGTCGGGAGACATTTACTGCCCCCAAAATCTTGGAATTAAGGGAAACTTGGTTGTCCCTGTTTTATACTCTATAAAATAAATACATAATTGGTGAGAACACAAATATACAAAGTCAGTGAAAAGATTCAAGTGTCTCCCACCATCAGTACTGAGGATAATCAGATTGCAAGGATGAACATGTCTAAAGAAATCATTCACTGGTCAGAAGTGGGGATAAGTCAAGAAAGTACTGATAAAGGAGGGTCACTGAGGAAGATGTGGGCAAAAGTCTTTAAGCACTCTCTAGAGAAAAGTGAATAATGATTCAAGTCCGTCCTAATGTTATGAAATGTTATAAATTACAGGAGGTAAGAAGATAATTTATGATCTCAATTGAGGTTTACCTCCTCTACCCAAATTTCATTGTGAATGTTCTCTTAACTTTCATTCTGCCAGAAACATCCATTGCCTCAGAAGAATTATGGCTGCAAGAATGCAAAGAAAAAATTTCCAGTCAATACTCAGCTTTCAAATTTCAAAGCCTAATTTTGAAATACAAAGCAGAGACCTTCATTTCTTCAGAGAACGGACTTGGCTCTTGCGAAACAGTACTCATAAAAAAAATAAATATCACCTAGGAACAATGTTTTCCTGCCAATTTACACTTGATAAAGATTCCATGGGCTAGGGTTAGAGAATATCAGAGAGCAGCAAGATGGTTAGATGCCAGTGAGGGTGCTCTGAAAGTGTCTGCCCTCCTTCCCTAGACTTAGCCTAGGAGGGCCACAGCATTGTGCATTTGTTAGGGAATGCTAGCTGCTATAACAGGATTTTGAAGTCTTAATACTATAGTAGTTTATTGCTTACACAATAGTCCAGGGAGGTTGATCTGATTATTGGGCAGTTTTTCTTCATGTGCTGACTCAGACGCTCAGGTTCCTTCCATCTTACCAGCCATTGAAGAGAATAAATCATCCTTGGGATTAGATCTGTCAGGCTCATGAGTTTGCTTAATGTGAATCTGCTCCAGTCTTCAGACTATGGAAATTGAGTATATTCTATTATTTGTTTTTCTCATAACTTTGCTAATTCTATGAAATAGGTGTTCCCAATTGTAAACATAGTCAGATGTGTGCTATGCATTGGTGAGGTTTGAATTTTCATATGGCAAAAGCATAGACCTACAAACAGACAGACCTACTGAGGGGTAATTCTTGGTTTTCCTATTTAGATGGAATCACGATTTCTATACACAATACTATAGCTATAAAATGGGTACAAAATATCCCTGATAAAAAGATTCAAACACAGATTGAATTTTCCAAAGTTGACTACTCTTCTTTATATTCTTTTAATGTAAAATGCAATCTAATCATCTCATCAATATTAATGCAATCCGTCCTTTTCTAACTTTGATACAAATGTGTAAGTTGGGAAGAGTCCTTAAATTTCGGTTTACTTTCTAGTTTGAATCTTACCACATAAAGGACTGTCTCTTTTGTGAATAATGTGCCAAATCAACTTGGATCTGCTTGATGGTTCTCACACCTTTAGTGTTCATAAGACAACATTTTTATGTTGCCAGATGTAACCCAGATGGTACATATTAATTTATATATAGATACTGGGAAAATATATAGTTTCCATCTGAAGTCTTTTAAGTATGAGTTTTAAAACGATGTGAACATTGCTGCAGTGTGATACAGTCAAAATATGGTTCCCAGGTGAATGAACGCTTATCTGTGTCATTTGGCATCATTTTATATTTCTGAGCTATGACTTCTGAATGAATATGTGTCTTTTCAGACATGGTTTCAACTGGCTGAAAAGCAATGTGATAGTGTCAAGTAACTATCATTATGTTGAAAGACAGTGCTGATAAGATAAATTTAGAACATCTTTCATCTCATTTTCAATATTAACAACTGTTCTATAGTCTTGCCAGCAGACACAAATGTGTGATAAAGTTTAGACATTTTAATCCTTTAGTCTCTCCTGTTTTGATAAATATTAGACATAAGGTGGTACTGAAACACCATCCCCAAATCTCTAGGTTTTCAGGGAAAATTGTCCATCATAAGCTCATTATAAAACTATTCGTAAAATAAATTGTAGGGCCAATTCAGTAGACAAAGAGGAGATGGCAGTTCCCTGTTGTCCTTCTCTTCATTCCATGAAGAGTCAGAGATACGTTGTTCAAAAGAAAATGTATGAACATTGTGTAATGGTCTTTCAGGGAATATAGCATATAATTTTCAGAAGAGATTTGATAAGAACTATTAAAGAAAAAAAATACTTCTTTCACATTTCTCTTCCTCTACTTCCACTTCTTCCTTTTTCTTTTCTATATTCCTCTTCTTTACCCTATTGTTACTCAATGGACACCTACAGTTACATCCTTTTTGTGTATCTAGCACATGCATGGAGAAATTGATCACTTTTGTGACCAGAAAATTGCTTTCAAAATTTAGAATTTTTATGAAGAGATATCCACTAACTAGTCCAAAATAGGATAAGAATATCATGAGCACTGTTCAAAACATATCTTTGGAGGTAGGTTAGAGATCAGATTAGTACCTTCCATCTCCAGCCTTCTGCTGTGAAACTTAGAGAATTAACTTATATTTGGCTGTCCTTACTACTTTTACATACAAATTAGAATGTTTAAAGTTTCCAGCGATCTCAGTTACTGAGTCAGAGGAGGTGAGAGGCAGGTGAGAAAATGGAAGAACTGCTAAACAGAGCATATATATTCCTAAAAATAATAAAGCGGTCAATGACATCTCCAGCGTGCCCAAAGCTGCTCAAGCAGATTGGAGAGTCATCATTTCTGTAATGTGGAACTTTCTCTTTTATAGTTGCATACAAAACCCCAGGATGAAATCCCCTGGCACTTCCCAAAATCCAAACTCTTGAAGCAGCAAAGCTCCACTACCTGAGATCTTACTGTAACAAGCCCTGTTCTGTGAGGGCAAAACCATGCTGTGCTGCATGCAGGAAAAAAGGTGCATACACTTTGTACCTCTGAATCCTTCTGGACAAAAACATCTCCTCCAACTTCAGCCTACAGAAGCTCCTTCCACAGAATTTGGGCAAAGGTCCAGAGCAGACACAGAGCCCACGCCCCATTGCTGTCCCTCTGTCCTCAACCACCCTGAAACAGACATATTCTAAGGTGGCATCCAACAATCCCTGCCTCCTGGTATTCACCCCTTGTGCAATACCCTCCCCTTGAATTTGGACTGGACATAGTGACTTGCTTCTAACCAACAGACTATGGCAAAAGTCATGGGATGTCACCTCCATGATTAGGCAACAATGTGGCTTCAGTCTTGCTAGCCAATTCTGTTATTTTCTCAGCTTGCATGCTGTGATGAAGCAAGTTGCCATGTGGATAGAGGCTGATGTGCTGAGAAGTTGGGGCAGTCTCTGGCCAGTGGAGAACTAAGCCCCTTTGTCTGACAACATGTGAGGGAAGTGAGACCCTCAGTCTGACAGCCCACAAGGAACTGAATCCTGCCAATAATCACCTCAGCTTAGAAACAGATCCTTTCTCTATTGAGCCTTGGTTGAAACCTTCGTCCTGGCCAACCCGTTGATTGCAGCCTTGTGGGAGATTCTAAAGCGGAAGAGCAACCTAAGCTGTGCCCAAATATCTGACCTACAGAGATAATAAATGCATGTGGTTTTAGGGCACTAAATTTGTGATAATTTATTACATAGCAATAGATTACTAATAAACCCCTCTCCTCTAACAGAGTACTTTCAAAAATCCCTGTTCTGTATATCAAGTCCTTGCAGCATGCCAGTTAGTGCAATCCAGCTTAGGTTCAAGCTGAAACCATAAAACAATCTGTCCATCAACTTCTTTAACAGAGGCAGGACCATGAAAGATGTTTTTGGATTATCTGTGGGTTTCATTTATCCATATTCTTCCATTGTCAAAACTAGCAGAATTAAGTGAAGCAATTGTCTTTCATCTTTAATTTGTGCTAGGGGTATAGTCACAGATTTGAAAGCTTCAAGTCATAGAATAAAGAAATTGCAGAAAAGTCCAGATGCTGCACTTCTCCAGCTTTATTTTATGTTCATTTCCTCTCCAGATAAGGGTCTTTTCACTTAAGTGGCATCTTTAATCTAGTGATTTAAGAAGTTTATGGGGATTAATTAACTAATTACTTTGTCATCTCTGGTATGACTCAATGGTTATGTTTACACTGGTAAAATGCTGTTAAAACTGGACAATACATACAGAGACTATAACTTAAGGCTTTTTTCCCTTACATTGTCTAAAAAGCATTTCTCAATTCCAAAATATATTTCCAGGATCCAGCATAAGCCTTCAGGGCTATTTCTGTTGATAGAACAGAAAATCCACCAGTGATTTTACTACTATAGAGATGGCTACCGTCAGAGCTACTGAATATAGGAGGACAGGGTAAACACTCGGGGTGAAGTTTTTGCAGCTTAATGCAGATTTTCATTCTCTACCCCTTCTTCAGTGTTCTGCATCCAGATAGTATATTTTGGCAACAACGAAAGCAACAGATTAATGGAAGTAATGAAAACTCTATCTACTACATTAGTTTTTTTCCTTTTTCCACAAATTAGAAAATATGCCTGGCAGTTTTGCTGACAGTTCAATAATGCACTTCATTTTGCCACTATTCTCAATGACTTTCTCAGTTTATTATCTAATAAATCAAAGCCAAAATAAAACTTAGAGATAAACAGATTTTAATTGAGCATTTTTGATGTTAAATATTTAGAAATTTGGAAAAATGTAGAATTTTAAATAATGTTGAGGATTTTCCTGGTTTGAATATTTGGCACTGAGTATTATAATAGTTTTTGGATGGGAAGACAGACACCTAAGAAGTTCTCTTTATGGACTCTTCTCAAAGACAATTTTTGCCAGAGCTTTTTATTTCTCCCAACTGGTCTTATATATGAGTCTCTTGATAAGAATTGAGGATATTGAGGCTGAAGATTAATAATGCATTCCTAACATGCCAATCTGTAAACTTATTATTTTGATAATTACATGAGATTTGATTTTCCTTTGTCAAAAGATCTACTCATTTAAGCAAAAGTTAGAAGGCTTCCTATGCATTATCACATATATAATACTCACAATAACATTTACCTGAGAGGGTAGGTAATCTGGCCCCTGCTTAATACCCTTACTTCATGAAAAAAATAAAAGGGCATAAAGAGGAAAGGTATTTAGCCAATGGGTATGAAGTATGAAGAATATTTCCATAATGCAAACAGTGCCTTATTTGTTTGTCTCACTAGCAAAGTTCACTCTAAAAATGTGTTCCCACAATCTGAGGCAACTACAACCACAAAAAAGGGGTGCTTGATCTGTCACTCTCCTTCCTACCTTAGTGTGCACTAAAGCTCTTATGTATCCTTACCCAAGAAGCCATTACCTGAGATGCACAGATGTGGGATCAGAAACTAAACTCAGAGCTAACCTTCAGTTTCTTTGTTAATTGGGGAAATTGTTTAAAATTGTGGAAATATGTCTGAAATCTTGTAAAGAGTTTCCTGAAATAAAATAATACATAATAGGAATGTATATGAAATGGAAGATTTTATTATTGTGGCAGATTGCATATTCAGAAAGTGGCCATGACAATATCACCCATCCCACAAGCTCTTCTTACAATATGAGATGCGGTGTTTTTTTTGTTTGTTTTGTGGGTTTTTTTATTTTTATTTTTATTTTTTATTTTAAAAGATGCTTAGGTTACATAAATGTTACACAAAAATTACAGGGATTCCCATGTTCCCCACCTCCCACACCTCCCACAACCTCCCACATAAACATCTTTCATTAGTGTGGCACATCACCTGCAATGGATATACACATCCTGGGGCTTTGCCACTAAGCATGGGCCATAGTTCACATTGTAGACCACGCTCTCTCCCACACAATTCTGCATGTTATATGCTGATGTAAAATGGCCTATATCTAATGTTGTAATGTCACTCAGGATAATTCCCAAGTCCCGAAAAAGCCCCTGTATTATAACTGCTTTTCCCTCTCCCTGCCCTGAAAGTGTCCAGTGGCCACTGACTCCACATCAATGTTGTAAATTCTTCCATTACTTGAATCACAATATGTCTATAACAGAATACCAGTAAGTCCACTCTAGTCTATAGCTCTTCCCCCAGTCCTGAGGAGTCTGGGACGGTGATGTCCACTCCACCTCCAAGTGAGAGGGGGCTTATATCCCATGGATAAGATGGATGGGATTATCCTGCCTTCAGCTGCAGACTCTCTCCATTTCCTGGGATGGCCGTTGTCCATCATCATCTCCTCGCCAGGTGACTTGGGTGAGTCCATTGAGCTGTAGAGTAGGAGTTGCAGCTCCACTGAGATTCCAGGCACAGCTGGCACATGGGCAGGCCAAAGTCTCCAGTCTCTGCAAGTACACCTACAAACTCATCCCCAGGAGTCATGTCCCACGCTGGGGGGAAGGTAGTGCATTCATATGCTGAGTTTGGCTTAGAAAGAGGGAGATGAGGGGGTTTTGTTCCCTCTCTTGCATCTTAAGTAGGCTCCTGAATATGCCAGAAGTTATAATATGTGACCTTGAAAGTTAGTCACAAGCATAAACAGCTCTTGCATAGTTTTCTGGGTGGCTTGCTCCTGGAGCATAGCCTCCATGTCGTGAGGAAGCTCAACCTCCCCAGAGAGAGGCCCATGTGCAGAGGAACTAATAGGCACACTCCACAGCCCCAGCTGAGTGCCAGCCAACAGTCAGCAACCACCGGGTGAGTGGCGAGCCTTCAGATGATCCAGCCCCACCTGCCAAGTCACCCCAGCTGATGCCACATGGAGTAGAGACAAGCTGTACCCACTGAGCCCTGCCTGAATAACAGATTTCTGAGGAGAATTAATGATTTTTGTTATTTTAAGCTACTAAAGTTTGGGGGTGATTTGTTTCACAACAAAAGATAACTGACATGATATATCCATTTTGCAGATGAGGCGACTGAATTTCATAGTAGATAAGAGACTTGACTAATGATACAGAGATAGTAGACTGTAGAGCTAAGATTCTCACATAAATGTCTGGACTCCAAATTTTCTCTTCTTTCTTTTTGAAAATATGGTTGTTTCTGAATAACTATTTGATGAAGTTGAAAGCTGGCCTTCAGTGGTCATTATTTTCTCTCAGATTCACCTACAAAATTTTAATTTTTATGTCTCTATTGGGAAATTACAAGTTCATCGGTCAGAGGCTTCCATGGATTCTAGAATAAAGAAAATATTTCTAGACCATCATGGTGATGAGGCAATTTGTTTTGTAGTTCAAAATATTCAGAAGTTCCCCTTGTCTAGGTCTTCTCTTGCCTCATTCCCTAGAATGTCTGCTTGAATTATGGTGGCACTGAGTTAAAAAATAAATGTTGAACACCTGATTGATTGACTATGCTGCTATTAGAAAGAAACAGTAGAAATACAAAAAAAAAAAAAGGAACTAGTTAGCATCTTATTTGCATTCTCCTTATGCACATTGCTTCCACTTATATTTGATTTCTTTTCTAATACTATTCAAATTGCAAAATGTAACCTTGCTGAACATTTACAGCTGTGCCTCATTCTTTGTCTAATCATCTCAGGTGTTATTATAAGAGAACAAGGAGTACTCCTGAAGTGTTTCCCACAGGATTTAAAGAAAGACTGAAGGGTAAATGTCATCTTAGAACTTACAAAGGCAAGAATTCCAATCCTCACACCTCTACCCTCCCTCTGCTGAATTGCTCACAGGCATTATGCTCAGAAATCAATTTTTCAAAGTCATTTATTGCAGATTTTCTTCCTTTTCTTCTATGTGTCAACCAATAATTATTTAACACCCATTTGGTATATGGAATTGTAGTAAAAACAAGAATATAATCCAAACCCCTGTAGGATAACAAATAAGAGGGGAAAAGTATGTGATAGAGACTTGCCAATGACCAAATTAAGGTATAAATGCTAGATCGATTCTCTTTTAGTAGCTAGTTGTGCCTCTGTTGAGACATTGAAAAGCCCTCTTTACATTGCCCAGAGCTTTTCTTTAAAGCACGTGTTTAGAAAGATGGTTTGGAAATTCTGACCCACTTTAGGATACTAGTGGCAAGGTGGTTTGTAAGATTGGATAATGTAACCAGTTCAGACTAAACCATTTATTTGAAACATCTTCCATGAAGTATAGCAGGTTGAGACAATTTTTTAAAAACTATATTGTGAAACAGCAAGTGCCATCATTTGTCTTCTCTGAAAGCTGGTTGGGAACTGAGTACATGAGGTATGATTCAATATGGAAAGAGAAAAGAATAGACAGTTACTACTGAGTGTCTACTTCATCTAAGGCATTTGATATATATTTTCTCATTTAGTTCTCACTAAACCCCAGTGAGATAGATTTTATTGCCCATTTACAGTCAAGGCAAATGAAGTTTCAAAAGTTAAATAACTAATTCAAATCCACCAGCTATGATGTGGCAGAAGCAGGATTCAAAACTCGCTAGCTCCAGGGTCCAAGCTCTTACCACCAGGCCACTGCTTCCCTCCCACCCCCCAGATGGTTCCCTTGTGTTTGCTCTTTGCTTTTCCTCGTCGTTTGTGCTCGTCTGCTCGTTATTTTTGCTCATTGTCTGCTTGTTGTTTTTTGCTTGTTGTCTGCTCATTGTCTGTTTGTTTTTTCTTTAGGATGTACCAGGAACTGAATCCGAGACCTCTCGTGTGGGAGGCGGGTGCTCAACTGCTTGAGCCACATATGCTCCCTGCTCATTTTGTTTTTGCTCGTTGTCTGCTCATTGTTTGCTCTCTGTCTTGCTCGTTGTTTTTGCTTGTTGTCTGCTTGTTGTTTGTTTGTCTTCTTTAGGAGGCACCAGGAACTGAACCCGGGACCTTCCATGTGGCAGGCAGGCACTCAACTGCTTAAGCCACATCCGCTCCTGCTTTTTTAATAGACACATACCTGGAAGCAGTTTGTCAACTGAAAATGCACATTTAAGACATCTTTTGTACCTTGCTACCACCATTTGATCAGATGTGTGACCTTATACTCTGAGCATGTTTCCCAATCTCTAAAATGGGCATGAAATCTGCTGTAATTTTAGAGATTATACAGTGCCTTACAAGATGCTCCATAAATTGTAACTGTTATTATTTCAGAATATGAAGAATTTAACTTTTCAATCTGCTCTCAATAACTTGTGGGAGGCAAAAAAGGAACAAAGTTATTTATGTTTTAGTCACCATGGCACTGGAGGAGCTTTGCTAAAACAATACTGCTTTTTTACAATTGTCTTGTCCTTTAGTTTTTTTCTTCAAAGCACCTGACAAACATGAGTCAATTCATTTCTCTTTTTTCTTATTAGTTTTCATTGCCCTCCTTGTCAAGTTGCCTTTAATAATTTATCAATTATGCCTTATCAGGCCTGCTTGGCTGGCAGAGCTAAGCTATAAAATAGAATAGGAACAGATGTCAAAAATGCATTTGTTTTCTCTTTTTTGCCAAATGCCATGCAAAGAATGGCACTGTTCTGCTTGCCTGCCCCTTTTACTGGTGAGTAGTACAAAATGGTTCACACAGCATCTGCTTTCATAAAGACCTGCTAGCATTGCCTACGTGTGTCCAGATGTCATTATGTACAATCACAAATATACATAAGCCTGAAAGTGAACACCTCTCCTGGGATGTCCAATCCAGTGTTGTTTTGTTTTGCTTTTTAGGTTCAGAGGCATGGAAAATGGCAAAGGAATGGTAACATTGACCAGAGTAAGAGATCTTGTGTCTTTATGATTCTGTTTGCAGAAGATTCTCTTCCTCAATTTAACTGGCTGCCATTTTAATGACATGACAATGAAGATAAAAATGCAGGTTAATACCCTTAGCTGTGCCTTCAACATTGGGAAGGATCGGAAGGAATAGTTCATTACAGAAAATGTCTTCCTATTGGACAATCAAGCACACATAAAGAGCCCGGAGAACAAAGCAGAGAGTTATTTACTTTTCCCCACGGGATGCCTACGGACCCTTAAGTGAACTTCAGGACATAAGGAAGTCCATCCTCTTTGTCTCCATCTTGCTTCTCTACCACTACCCTCCTCCCTAAAACTCTGTACTGTTCTGTATATTCTTTATCATATCACCTCTTATTTCTCTTGGCCCCTGAAAAATGCTTGCGGTCCTTTGGTTCCATCCAATTTTCCCCTTGGTGGTGCTCAGATAGATGGGGTGAAGAGCTCATTTCAAGTGTTAAAACTAAGAAGAAAGGATGAAGAAAAACTCACCGTCTTAGTGCAGCATCAGGGTGAAGCACATACAAGACCAAAGATTTTCCTCATTAAGATAAACCACGTCTGAACATAACTTAGGTGTGTGTAGTTAAGTATCCCTATCTCTAGATAGAGAAACTGTCCCAGTCTAGACTGGGCCACACCCCTAAAAGGACGATGGGTATGTCCCATCCCCTAGGAGAATAAGAGACTAATTCTGTCATTTCACAAAGAAACTAGAAGTGATGGTTTGAACTTTTGTTGGCGTCCACCCTCCTCCTCCTGTAGGCCGTCTATCGCTAGACTTATCCTGCCACAGCAGGTCCACATGGACACACAGAGAAACATCTGTATGACAGTCACTGAAAATTATATTGTAGAACTTGGGTCGCAAACTTTTTTCTGTAACGGACCAGATATTAAATATTCTCATTTTGCAAGACATATGGTCTATATCACAGCTACTCAGATCATGAAAGTGGCCATAGACAGTGGATAAATGATTAGGCATAATGATGTTTATTTACAAAAATAGGTGACAGGCTGGATTTGGCCCAAGGGTCATAGTTTGTCATCCCCCATTGTAGAGGATAGAAGTAAATATATATTCCTAATTATCCCTCTGTAGACTATTGAGGAATATTTTATTCTGTCCCCTCTTTGGACACTTTCTTCAGTGACTAGAATTTTAAATTGTGCCTACTCCTCTTTGCTCTCCCTCTTAATTAAAAAATATAGTCAAAATTGACCAAGATATGACCTGTACCTTTGAGGATGAAATAATATGCAATTTGTATAGAACAAAGGGAAACAGGGAAAGGGAGTAGTTGATTGTACCTAAAGGATAGGAAAGGCTTCATTGAGAGGGAGACATAAGTTGAATCTTGAAAGCTGAGCTGGTATTTGCTAGATTGAGCATCACAGGGATGATATTATCAGCAGAAGGAGAGCTATGGGTAAAGGAAAAGAAGCATGAAAAAGCATGACCCTCTGGGGAACGGTAGCTTGTTCTGCACAGCTTTAGTAAAAGGTGAAGTGAAATTGCCATGATGGGGTAAGACTGGAGTTGAAGAAAAAGTTGGACTACAAAAGCCCTTGAACAGCATTCAAACAAGTTTTCAGTTTGGTCTATCCCTTGTTCCACTGATATGGAGAGGAAAGAGGTGAAATCACTGGCAGAAATCCCAGCTAGGGCAGCACAGTGTAGCGGCTGCCACCCACTCCAGAGGCAGGCTGCCCTCGCCTGGGCTTGATTCCTTGCTCTGCCACTCTTGTTGGCATTGTTCAATCTCTCTGTACCTCAGTTTCCTCACTTTTCAAAGGGGATAATGATAATAACAATAATGCCCACCTCATAGTGTGTTATGAGGATTAAATGATTTCATATTTGTAGATTCCTTAAAAAAGGATCTGCAACATAGCAAATGCTAAAAGTAACTACTTGTTAAACAAGAAGAATATATATATATATATATATATATATATAGGAGTTCCAGAATATAAGGTCAGAGCCCAAATATTAGTGCTGGGGAAGGAAAAGAGGAGGTAATTATGAGCTATGATAAAGAGATATATCTTTTTAAAAGTTCATTATTGATTAACAGAGAGAGGGCATGTCCTTAGAGAGAAATGAAAATCTCAACTGAGAATAGTTTTATGATTTGGCCATCCGGGTGAATGGCAGTAAAATTTCTGGGATAGGGAATCCCAGGAGAGAGGCAGAGCTGGGGAGAGAATTGGATATGCCAATCACTGCTTTTCATCCATGTTCCTTTATTAAAAAGCAACATTTCTTTTTACAGCTTCAGGAAGGATGCATAGGGTGACCATCTAATTTATCATCTAAATTGGACACTGCAGAGAGTGGAATAGGGAGCTGTTCATAATAACTCCAGAACTAAAAGGCATTGACTGGTTCTGTCCAGACCAAAGTGGGGTGTCTGATCACCCAACCTTTGAACCACATGACTCTGCTCCCAGGCCAGAGTTGACTGGACCGTTGGTAAACACCTAACCCATTTTAACCGATAAGATCCTTTTTTCTTAGAATTTGATATTAAGATATTAAGAAATTCTTTCATTTAGCCAAAAACAAAACAACAACAAACTTATTGAGCATTAAATATGTACCCAGAAATGTCCCAAGCACTGGTGATATATTACTGAACAGAATAAAAAAAAGCCTGCCTTATTGGAGTCACATTTTAGTAAAACATACACACACACACACACACACACACACACACACACAAACCAGTGTTACTGGAATAAAACATTTAAAAGAAAATTCAATGGAACTGCACAACACAAATAGGGAACCTAAGTTAAACCATGGACTGTAGTTAATAACACAATTATAAAAGTGTGCTTTCATTAAAAAAAAAAAGGATACTGAGAAGGAAATAAATCAGAACATAGAAGATGTTCCATCCCCTCCTCTCTCTTTCTCAGTCTTTTCAGAGAATGCCTCATAGTTTACAGATTTTTATTCTACTTAGAATTGGTAAACTCTAGGATGGGGAAGTGGGGTCCATCCAGAATGAGCCTTGGAAAGTGGTCCTGGTACAGTGGGAGAGCTCCTTCTGTTCTTTTCTGGGCCCCCTGCTCATGACACCTATGTGAGGGCTCATATCTCTCATCTTACAAGTTGGCGCTGGGACCATATTAGGAGGAGATGTATTTTTAAATCCCTTAGAAAATAGCACTGAAAGTAATTGGCTCTCGGGTCTCAGTAAAGCTTTACTAGTTTGATCTATAAAAATACCTTTTCTCCTCCCCCACCCCATTGCCTTATTTTCTCTTCATGTTGGGAAATGATTTTCATTTCATTTCCTACTTTGCTCTGTGAAGACCTGTACTGATTTCACAAATAGGAAAGAAAAGAAAAATCTCTATATTTGTTTTCTTGCTGCTGCTTAAATATTGATCTTTAGAAATTTGTGAGGGATTGCCTGAGGCCTCCTTGGAAGTCTGACTTGATTGGAATTGTGGTTTTCTTCTTGTTGCTTTGTATTAGTCATCAGGAATAAGTATTTTTTGTTATTTCTGATGATTATTTTAAAAACAATGCCAATGCTTTTCTCGGGGCTTTCCTTACTGCTGCAGAGGATGCCACTGCTGCTTTAAAAGCTCCCCAGCCATCGTGGCTGTTTCTAAGTGTTCAACAGAAGTTCTGTGGAAATCCAGCATTTTCAGTATGCTCAGCACACGTTTATTACTATGAGTTACTCTCCATAACAAACAACAAATTTACAAATGCCCGAGTTAACAGAGAATTCTTAAGTAAATATTTTTTCCGTAGCTGTTTTCTAAAGTCCTATGTGGTTCTAGGAAGCTTATATAAGAAGCTCCTTCAAAACCATGTGTAAAGAAAGGAAGTCGACTCCCATGGGGAGAGACTCTGCTCCTAAGGAAAATTATTCCTCACTGACTTAGGTTGAAATCAGTCTATGAAACACCATAAGACTTTGCCCAGCCTCCTCCCTTTTTCTCTGCTTTAGACTCTTTTAGAGTGAAATGCTAATATTGGTTCTCACTTGTCACATGTAGAAAATTGGTAATGGTGCAAAGTAATGTTGCTAAAAGGGGGGTTAAATAAAAGCAAATGCCTGCAAGTACATAGGCAATGGGGGTGGAAGGGTAATGATAACGTTCGGGTGATTGTGGGGGAAGAAACAGGGCGGGTGAAAGGATGGAAGTACCATTGATCCTGCATTCCCATGACCACTGAGAAGCTTACACTAAGCAAAGGACTACTGGCTATTTGGAAGGTAAGACTAGGTTACCTTTAAGTTTTTAAACAATAAAAAGTCCAAAGCATTCAAGGGACATTTCATCTCATAAAGGGGGAGAAAACCGTTCCTCTCAGATAATGAGGTGACAAGACTGATGCTTAGGTAGTTTGGGTGTGGGTGGTTCTAAAATTTCTAATGCATATTCTGAGGCTGTATTTAATATCTGTGTAATAAACTCTATCCTCTCTCAGCTGTGGAGATCCATAATTGATCTGGAAGGGAGCAAAACTGGTCCAGAGGAAAGTACACTGGATAGGCAGCTAACTCTCTAGATGAGATGGGATTTTCAATTCCATCCTGGCTTGATTCCTACTGATTTCTACGTTCTGTAGAGGTTAGAAATTGAAAATCAACTGTTCAACCTACCTTGAAAGTGAGAGAAAATTTATAATCAGAGAATAACATTGACTAGTTTCTTTATTCAACATTCTTAAAACGTTGACTGTATGGAAAGAAATACAAAAATACAGAAAGCAACCACCATTAGTCACTGTTTTATTTAAGATGTGATACATTACTCAGTTTTCTTTTATATCTAAGACTATTCTCCCTCCCTCTCATTGTCTTTGTGCTGTAAAAATATTTTTTGAAAGGTTTCACTGGAAATGAATGGTTTTAGTCATCCAGTTTCTTCTGTGGATCATCCTTAGAGTTAAAACCAAAAACAAAACAAAACAAAACCTTGAAGGCCAATAATTAAGCCCCTTCTTTAGAGAAGTTAGAATACTTTTCAAATCAACCCCAGACTTCCTAAAACTTGGCTTTCTATACAAAAATGTTTGATAGAAAAGTACAAGAATTCAGGAAAGACTTACCTCAGGTATGGGAAGTTTAGGTTTTCAGTAAACTTGGCTCCTCTCTCCTTGCACTTTGATTTATGGTTGCTTTCTCTCCTTCCCTCCCCTGTCCCAAAATACTATTATTGTACTTTGAAAAAGCACACTTTATCCCCAAGTCTTAGAGTAAAACAGTCTTAAATGGGAAATCAAGGCACTGTGATTATAATCTTGGGGGTTTAGTCATAAACACATTAGGTCTCCATGTGCTTCTGTTTCTCTCCCTAGAAAAGAAGAGTGCGAATTGCTCTAGGCTTTTACAGGAACATTGAGAAGATAAAATGAAATACCGTGTTAAGTGCTAAGAAAGTCTACATAAACGCCAGATATTATAGTTATTTAATATAAGCCTTTTCTCTCGAGGCTGTCATCCTAGATTATTTGCCAGCTCAGCCTTAAAAATGTCAGGCATCACAGAAAGGGAAACCTATAAATGAGAAAGTTGGCCTCAGTCGGTCCCAGGGGCCTCTCTGGCACCAGCGCTGTGGGGACTCGCGGTTTAATCAGTTGAATCTGGGTGGGGGAAGTCAGCTACCCTCCTGCCGCACCAGCCAGTGTCACAGAGGTCTTGAGCATCAAGCCAACACCTCCTGCTGAGCAGCAAAACGTTTGTGCCGCCTGCCATCCTGGGGAAAACAGTCCTGCTGCTGCAAAGCATAATCAATGGAGAAGGAGCCCCGTCACTTCTCCTATCTCGCCCTCCTTCCACCCGGGAATATAAGCGGCAACTATTGAGCCATCAGAATGAAAATCTTTTATTGCCTGCAGTGCTCCAGATACATAGAATAGAATGACCTGCAACAATACAGTTTGAGGAAGGATGGTTGATTTTGTTATATGTCTAAGAAAATGTGAAGCTAGTATATATTTTGTATTATCTCTATCTCTCACGTGGCTCTCACTTTTGTTCTTTCTCACATATATTCGACAAATATTCATTGTCCTGTGATATTCCAGGCACCGTTCTAGGTAATAAAAGGAATCAGAAGTGAACCAGAAATAGTCACTATCTGGTGGAAAAGGGAAAGCAAGTACAACGTAAGGTAATTACAATACAAGGTAGGTGAGTCTATTTGCATATTTATATATACACGTGAGAAAATGAATAAAACCCTGGCGCTATTTTTATTTAACAGCATCTCCGGGTACCATGAGAGGTGAAAAGAAGTACCTATGAACTGAGAATCCCCAGTGACTCTCAGCAAGGCAATTGCAATTCTCAGTTGTTACTCAAAAGGATGATATTTACATGTAATGATCTATCAGACACTGTCTCGGGCACTCTTGTAGGATTCCGGGATACCATGGTGAGCTAAACTGACAAAAATCTATGACGGCAAAGCTTGCTCGCCAGACTGTTAGAGAAGAGGGTTGAAGTGTAGACAATGGATCCGAAGGGGCCAGCAGAGTTACCCCGTGCTACCTGGTAAGTCCTGGTGAGAATTTTGGCTTTTTCCATGCATGAGATAGAAGTCATTGGTGCTTCTTGTTTTTGTATTGTGTTTTTTTTTTTTCTGGCAAAGAAGCAAATGTAGAGACTAGAGTGATAGGAAGTGTAAAGTGACAAGGACTTGAATTTAAAAATGGTGTGACCCTGGAATATTATTTTGAAGAATCCCAGATGTATACAGTACTGTTTGGAAATTGTATATATATATAAAATATAATCAAAGTATATATATTCCCAAAAGACACACATATATATATTTCTTCAGCAAGTAACATTTACAATTTTTACTCCCTTTAATCTCCAAAGATAAAACTAGTAGACATATACATTAGTCTATATGAATATTTTAATAGATTAAAGCTGATATGTAATAATGTTCAGAGAAGTACCGGGACACCTCTCTCTGGATTAGAATGGCTCAATTATTTCTCTGAACTGCCCCTTGTGGGCTCATAAAAGCTTTGGAACCACTTATGATATCTGATCACCTGCAAGCCGGTGAGCAAAGGATGCTCCTGGAAGGAAGACCGTGCTCCCTGTGGACAGCCCAGGAACTCACTAGAACGGGCTGGCTTTCTGCTGGGGAGGCTCTCTGCCCAGCCGTTCCTTCTGCCTGGACCTCTCCTTCCTCCACCTCTTCCACTGGGTGATCCCGCCCTAGGCTTTGGGTTTTTAGCTGATACATTCCTCCTTCTTTCCTTTCCTGACAAGGCCTCTCCCTTTAGACAAGGTTGGGTCTCCCTGTTAAAATTCCCGCAGCACTCTAGACTCATTGGCTGAATGGCTGTCTCGCTTACCAGACTAGAAGGGGAGAGACACTGGCTTCTTGATTGTCCCCGTCACCCCTAGTGTCCTGTCTGATGTGCAGTGGTGCTACTTGTCAACTTTCTGAGTGCCCAGCTTCCTGTTGCAGGCACTTCACTACCTTCTAATAAAAGCAGATCCTCCTAATTGAAGAGGCGAGTTTGCTCCGGGGTGGATGTGAGCTTGTGTCTCTGAGACAGGAGCTGGCATAGTGCTAAATGTCTTTGCTTAAGAAAAGTGGTTAAGTTTAAGGAGGGCACTGGAAGAGAGAAGCCAGACAATTTGATTGCCATGGTGAGGTAAGAAATGGGGGACCAGGTACTCCTGCTTGAAGCATGCAAGAAAAGAAAAATTGTAGAAGAATGATTTCAAGCGTTTTGCTAAGGTGTTTGCAACCTAAATCCTCTCCTCCACTCCCTCATGTTAACTTCTAAATTGTTCACTAATTCTTTTGAGATGGTCTATTATTTATGGTGGCCAAGAGAGGGGCTAAGTTCTCTAACCAGACTGGCTCGAGCAAGGATAGAGACTAATAAACGGATGTAGGGACATGATGGTGACATTTTTGAGGGGGGAAGATGGAAAATAGAGAAGTGAAAGATAGAGACAAAGAGAGTAAGAGAGAGAGCAAGATCTCTCCTTTTGTTTTTCCTAGGGTCCTATGGGGAGAGGATAAAGCCAGACTTTTCCTTTCCTCTTTTCTTTCCTCTACCTACTAAAACAGAGAGAGATTTAGTCAAAGGAAAAGGACTTTGTTTTTATGTGTCTGTGATTTATTGTGTTTTGTGGTATGTTGGTGAAAGAGTTATGCTGTCCCATCCCCCCATGAGTTTTGAGGTGTTGGCTGACCAGTCCACCATGTATCCTTGCTTATTGGGGAATTAGGAGAGTGGATAGCTTCACCCTGCTCAGCTTAACTCGGATCCCGCTGTCCCACATCAGGGTGCTTGCATCCCAGAGGCCCCACACAGCTTGGGATCGGCCATGTTTGAAGCCATGAGTCCACTGTCCATTCACAGAACTTGGGTGTGTTGGTTTCCTCAGCTATAACATGAGGGTGACAATACAAAGAAAATTAAAGGTGATAATATACGGTAAAGTCTGTGTTCAGCAAACGAATTATCCTTTCCTTTCTGGGACAAGTTGATTAGATGCCTTTTGTACATTCTCTCTCTTCGTGTCACAAGCAGCAATGATAATACTAATTCTGATTCTGCTCTGCTTTTCTTCAAGGCCCCTGTTTCCATATGCGTAAAATGAGATGATCCCTCAAAATCAGTCAGACCCCATTGTTCTTTGATAATAAGTCTAAGGTTTTTTCAGTGCTAAGTATGCCAGGCACTGTTTTAAGGGCTTTACTTGTGTAAGCCCATTGATGGCCCCCCAAATCCTATGCTGTAGATAATATTATTATCATCCCTGTTTTACAGATGGGAAGGTTGAGACACATAGGTAAATGGCAAAACTTGGGTGGAACCCAAGAAGCCTGTGACAGAACTCAGCTTGTTATCACCATGTAAGTGTATACATCGCTGTGGGGAGAATGAAGCATAGATTAATTTAAAGACAAAGTTAAACTGTGACTTGCTTACATTTGACAAGAGATTTTGCTTTCTTATTTATATAAACCAGGACACCTGGGTAGAACCGGGTCCTTTTCTTCTCTTGGCTAAGATGGAAAAATCATCTCTTCTTTGCTATTCCAAGTGTAGTCCAAAGACCAGCAGCAGCAGCAGCAGCCGCAACCGGTAGCGTGTTTGAAATGCAAAATCCTGGTCGCTCTCCAGACCTACTGGATCAGAAGCTTCAAGAGCTCAAGTTGATTTAAATGGCCAGTAAAGTTTGGCAAGCAGTGTTTTTGCTTCTCTGAACATCAGTGTCCTCATCTGGGCAAGGAAGATCTTGGACTCGAGACTCCCCAACTCCGTTCCCCGGCTTGCTTGTGGTTGCCACTCATAGTGAATCTCATGCTCTCTGTGCCCGATAAAATCATTCATTTTCTTCCAAATACCTGTTTTGAAGAAGTAGAAAAATAAAGCTGTTGTTTTCAGAAGCAGAAAACAATTGAAACCCTTCATGTTTTTCTAAGTGGAGCAGTTTAGGCAACCTCTTTAACTGGCTTGCTTGTTTGCATGATGTTTTTTTCCAGCTTCAGCAGATTAATCAATCCTTTCTTCACACTTTTTTTTTTTTTAAAGCTAAATAGTTATCTGCCAAGGTCAGATTGACTTTATTTAGGTTAATTGAGCAGGTACCTCCTTCCTTCAACGGAGGATACAAACTGTGGCCTTTGCATTACCCAGGAAGGATCCTTAATTTGTATGTTGGCTTCTAGATGGACAATTTAATAGAGAATTAAAAACTACAATAACTGAATGTGTGTGTTTTGCTTAAACAAAATGAGGTGAGCCTAAGTCTTTTTCTTCATGTTTTCCTAGCTTCCCATGGCAAACTGGAAGGGGTCTTTGACTACTGCTTAGGGTGAACTTCTGCTAAACTGCCAAACAGGAATGACTTGACTGATGTTGGTAAATAGATATATATAGATCGATTGATTGATTGATTATTGTGTTTTCAGTAGGCATCCTGAAAGTGGCTCCACCAGCCAGTCCTGACTGTCCCCAGTACTGTCAGCTTTGCATGACACTAGGACACATGCCTGTACAAAATCACCTCACCTTTGCTGACCAAAAGACCTGGATTTCTACAGAGGCTGGAGGAAGACTCTTATTTCATTTTATCATTTTTTTTTGGAGAAGAAATGTATTTTTGTTCTTTGTATATTTCAATGTGCAAGTTTTTTGAGAGATCATCATTGCTATCTAATTTAATATAGCCTGTAATTTTCATAAATAAATACTTAAAAGATCCTAAATTTTAATCAAATACACAAAACCAGGAGTTGTAGCATTTTAAAAACAACATTCTTTAGTATTTTCAGAGTTTTATAGCTCCTTCATACTCTGACATTGCCAATGTATACGAGCATGTTAATAATTGATGTCTTAACATCAGTCTTCCTCCTTCCCATCTCCCCTTTTCAAACAAGTAAGTCTCAGAGTCCATTTCTCTTTTCTCTTGTATTTCCAGGGACAGACTACTTGCATAAAATTGCCTACCTTTGGGGAAATGGCCAGTTTATCTCTGAAGAGTCCAAACTCCTGCTCTCATACAAGCTGGCTTATTCCTAAGTCTTCTCCTATCCCCACATAGAAAATATTTTGGATGATTTGAGGAACGGTATCTTATGATTTTCTTTTCTTTCTTTCTTTTTTTTTTTTTGACCTGGGTCATAAAATCTAAACTTCTAACTTTCTCATTTCCCATTCCCTTCACAAATGTCTTATTATTCATGAGAGAATCACAGGAATAAAACAAACCTCAAAACTATCTGGGAATACAACATCATGGAGATGCTTGAATCTTCCATACAAATTGCCAAAAAGTGGGCCGCTAGTTTAGGCCTTAATACCATCAGGATTACATATTCAATGAACTTCCTCCCAAAGCTAGCTATCCATCTTTGAACAGAAGTTGACATTTTGATTTTGCTTGTGTTGTGTTCTTCTCCCATGGCCAAGTAGCAAATGGTAATATAGATGGTCTTCAGATCCCCCCCAAGCACTTTATGTGATGTAAATGTCTTCTGTTATTTCAGAAGGGAGAATTATGCTATGTATTATATTAATTTTTAAATATATGTCTAGAAAACTTGGAAAAGTCAGATATCACCTTATGTATTTTGCATATAACATGTAGATATTAAAAGGTAGATTCAGGGTCACCCAGAGGCCCTGGCCCAGAACCCATGACTCCAGCTTGCCTGGGAATTGTTCCAATCACTGATCAGACTGTCTTTCTGGGACTGCTTTTTATGCTTGTGGTGAATATTAAAAACTCCTTCGCAAAGACATTCTTCTCCCACTGTGCGGTCAGGCGTGTTGCTTGCACCCTGGCAGAATGAGCACAACGTGAGCTGAGCTTTGAGAGATAGAACCGAAAGACCCTCTGCACCTCCTCCTCAGCAACACTTGATTTGGAATCTGGAGATTTTATCTCTAGTGGAGGTAACAGCAACCTTTCCCCCATAATTAATTTCTGTAAGTGGAGTTCATTAGAGAAAAGAATGACAGCCTCAAGATGCTGATGCTGGCTTGTGTGTGACTCCAAAACTCTATCTCTTTATTTAAAGGTGGAGTTGGCCATTAATGGTAATAATAATTCAAAGACCTTTTCATACCAACAGCTACTCAACCACCT
Source organism: Cabassous unicinctus (assembly GCA_029593785.1). Classification (NCBI taxonomy): domain Eukaryota; kingdom Metazoa; phylum Chordata; class Mammalia; order Cingulata; family Chlamyphoridae; genus Cabassous; species Cabassous unicinctus. The sequence continues at coordinate 31,800 of JAQZBX010006455.1, read as the reverse complement.
TAAAATAATTCTGGTTGTGAGCAAACTAAGCAATTTAAAGGCAGCTCATGTTCTCTCTAAGTTTTTCATGGCTGCTACTGGGAATACTTGATAATTTATGAAGGCTTATACCATCAAATTAATTACATTTTCCGGATGCCACATGTCTTTTTTTTTTCTACCAGCTAGCTCTGAATTATAAGTAACAACATTGTAGCTATTCACTTCTCCAGTTTATGGAAAATAATATTTAAACCATCTTAGAAATGCCATTATTCCAGGCACAGTTAAAGATGTGTCAGCAATTTTTGCTCTTCGTCCTATGTATTTTTGGTTAAAAATTAGAAAAAACAGTATCCCAGCTGGGAAGCACATTTTTCAACAAACTGTGAAAAAAACATTGTTAGTCTTTTGTAACTAATTCTAGAGAGTAAAAGAGCTAATTGCTGGGGTATTTGAATTTGAAGCATATGGGAATGTGAACAGGTTTGGAACTGAACAGCCCTGGAAAGTCAAACGCTTTTAGTCTACAGCTAGAACCTGAAGGAAATGAAAGAGAAGCAAAGGGATGCCGCTCAAGATGAAAATCCACATAATGAAAAATAGAGTCCATAGTCCAGGGTCTGTTTTTCTTCAGTCAACAGCTGTTTATGTTTTTCCTATTGGATATAGACTTGATATAACCCTTAATGGGTGGACAGAGGGCTGGCAAAATGTTCCAGGCTGATTAATTTTTCATTTTATTTTAAATTCCGTAGAAAATTAGAGTCAGAAGCCCTGACTGTGTTGACAATGAAATCCAACTCAACTTTTTCTCTCATAAAATGAATATAATAGAATCTCTCATTTCTTCAACACACATGTATGGAACCCTAGCAACTCACACAGTGCTTAGAAATGGCATAGGATAGTAAGGAGGGGTTTGGGGTTTAAAATCCTGCTCTGCCTCTTGTGAACGTTGTGGCTTTGAGCAAATTTCTTAATCATACCAAGCATTAGTGCCATCACCCAGAATAGGCAAACTCAGGCCTGTGGGCCAAATCCATCCCACTGACTGTTTTTGTAAATAAAATTGTATTGGAAACAGCCATGTCTGCTCATTTGCATATTATCTATGGTTGCATTTTTACACTATAATAGAGTTAAGTGGTTGCAACAGATGTTGTATGGCCTTGCAAAACCTTAAATATTTACTATTTGGCTCTTAACAGACCCATGATCTAGCAGACTGAAATAACACTAGTACCTACCTTGTAAGGTGGCTGTGACAATTAAATAGAATAATGTGTACATATTGCTTAGCACATTGTCTGGCCCATAGTAAATTCTCATTAACTGTTAGGTCTCATTACCTGTTATTTTGCTAGACTCTAGGCATGGTGTTAGAGACCAAGAAGGAGACACGACCTTTCCTCAAGGAGGATAAACTAATAATCCAGTGTGATGGGTTGGTAGCGTGGTATCAGACGCTCAGGAGGGACAAAGAGAAGTCATATATCTTCCCTATATTATGGGATATATGCTATGTAAAATATATGCTATGTAGTGTTTTTCTTCTCAAGCATACAAACATCTTCGAGATGACTTCTTGATCATTTATTTTATAGCCTTTCTTCTCTCCAATATATGGAATTGACAGATATTCGGATTGCAAATGGAGGCACGGGAAGGGTAAATGGAGAATTTGAATAGGACTGATGATTCTCTTTTCTGGATATATAATCAAATGCAGAGAGTAAGGTGTTCTGTTTGTTTAACTTGGGCCAATGTGCACCATGACATGTTAGAAACCCCAGGAGCCCAGTATAAGCCACAAAGAACCCTGGCACTTTTGTATTTTACATTTAAAAAATAAGAACAAAGGAATGGGCAAGCCCAGAAGTCAGAAGTCACTTAACCATGATACAGGTGCAGGATGATCAGCCTTGCTGCTTCAGACGTCATCTAAAACAACACAAAAAATTTATGTGGAATCAATCCACGTGAAGCAGGCACTCAGCTGTTCCCCTCAGAACAAAGCACAGCGTTCGAACTGTTTGCCTGTTGGCACAACACATTTTTATGGAGATGATATGTTATGACTAATATCTTGGACTGATTGGACAGCTAATGTACCATTAATTAGCGTATAACCAAAAGTAGGGCGAAGTGCTGAAATAATATAAGTAAAAAGGCTTATTTTTAGTCTTTATCCTCACTTGTCCTCTAAAACATTTTTTTACAATTAACGATTTTAGTAAATTTATAGTTGTGCAAACATCACCACAATCCAGTTTTAGAAGTTTCCATCACCCCTAAAATTCCCCTTGTGTGCATTTGCTGTTAATCCATGCTCCCACTTCCATCCGTAGGTAACCACTGAGTTCTTTCTGTCTCTATAAATTTGCCTTTTCTAGATATTTCATTTACATGGAATCATACAGCACATAGTGTTTTTGTGTACAGTTCCTTTCACTTAAAATCATGTTTTCAAAGTTCATCTATGCAGTAGCATGTAGTGATAGTCCATTGCTTTACATTGTCGAATAGTGTTCCATTTGTACAGATTTCGCTTCTGCATTCACCAGTTGTTGGTCATTTGTATTGTTTCCAGTTTGGGGCTATTGTGGAGGATGGTGCCAAGAGCCTTCATGCACAGGTCTTTGTATTGACATATGTTCTCATTTCTTGTGCATAGATTCCTAGAAGTGGAATTGCTGGGTTGTATGGTAAGTTTGTGTTTGACTTTTTAAGAAAGTGACAAACTGTTTTCCAAATTGGGTGGACCCTTTTACATTCCCATAAACTATCTTCTCCAGCATGTGGTATTGACTTACCATTGTTCTTTCAGCCGTTCTAGTGGATGTCAAATGAAATGTCTATTCACATCTTCTGCCCATTTTTAAATTGGGTTGTTTCTTTTCTTTATTAAGTTATGAGTTCTTTAAAGAATTCTATAAAAATTCTTTAAATTTAAATCTTCTTTAAAAACAAACCGTTAATCCAATATTTGATTTGTGAATATTTTCTCCCAGTTTGCGGCTTGTATTTTCATTTTTTAAAATGTGTTGGAAGGTACAATTTATATTTTTCTTTTATGGGTCATGCTTGTGGGTCTGAGAACTCTTTGCTTAACCCAAGGTTATAAATATTTTCACTTGTGTTTTATTCCAGAACTTTTATAATTTTAGATCTTAAATTGAGGTCTAAGACCAATTTTAAGTTAATTTTTGTTTATGGCTTGAGGTAAAGATATACATATATATAACATGGATATCCAACATTCTCAGCACCATTTGTTGAAAAGAAAAACCTTTCCCTTTTGAATTGCCTTGATAGCTTTGCTGAAAATCAATTGACCATAAACATAAGAGTTTATTTCTGGACTCTCCGTTTTAGTCCATTCATCTATGTGAACACCACATGTTCTTGGTTACTGTAGATTTAGAATAAGTTTCAAAATCAGTAGTGTTAAGTCCTTTAACACTGTTTTTCTTTTTAAAAAATGTTTTGGCAATTCAAGGTCCTTTGCATTTCTATATAAATTTTAGGACTAGCTTGTCAATTTCTCCAAAAAATCCAGCTGGGACTGTGATAGTGAGAGCATTGATTTATAGATCAATTTGGGGAGAATTGCCATTTTGTCAATATTCTATCTTCTGATCCAAGAACATAGGATGTCTATCCATTTATTTATATCCTCTTTCATTTCTCTCAGCAATGTTTTATAGTTTGTGTACAAGTTGTACACTTCTTTGTTAGGTTTTTACTTAGTATTTATTCTTTTTTGATGCTACAGTGAATGAAATTGTTTTATGAATTTCACTGTTTGGGTTGTTTGCTATTAGAATATAGAAATAAAATTGCTTTTTGTACACTGATCTTGTATCATGTGGCCATGCTTAACTCAGTTCTTATAGTATTTTTTATAATTCTCTGGGATTTTCTACATACAGGATTATGTCATCAGATAATACTGTTTCACTTCTTTCCTATCTGGATACTTTTTCTTTCTTTTCCTTCTTTTTTCTTTCTTTTGTTTTTCTTTTCCTTTTTCTCTCTTTCCCCTTATTGCACTGCTTAGAATCCTCCATACAATGTTAAATAGAAGTGGCAAGGTCAGATAACGTTCTCAGTTTTAGGTGGAAAGCATTCACATTCAGTCTCTCACCATTAAGCATTATGTTAGCAGTGGGTATTTTGTAGATGCCCTTTATAAGATTGCCCTTTTTCAGAAGTTCCCTTCTATGCTCAATTTGTTGAAAGTTTCTTTATTTTTAACCAAATTGGATGTTCAATTTTGTCAAACGCCTTTTTTCCATCTATTAAGATGATCATGCGGTTTTTGTCCTTTACTCTATGAATGTGATCTATATCACATTAATTAATTTTTGAACGATAAGCCTTCCTCTTCTGTTTTCTGAATCATTCTTTCTTAAATATTTGATAGAATTCACCAGTGAAGCCATCTGGGACTGGGTTTTTGTGGGGGCTGGGGAAGAAAATGTTTAAGCATTAATTCATTTTTTTACTTCTTATGTCTCTATTCAGATTTCCTATTTCTTCTTGAGTCAGTTTGGGTAATTTGTATCTTTAGGAATTTCTCCATTTCATAAAAAACCATCTACTGTGTGGAGATAAAGTTGTTCATAATATTACCTTATCATACTTTTAACTTCTGTATGGTTAGTGGTTATGCCTTCTCATTTATTCCTGATTCTGTTTGTGTAATTTGTGTCTTCACACTTTTTTCTGGGAGGGGAGGGTCAGTTTTGCAAAAGTTTGTCAATTTCATTGATTTTCCCAAAGAACCAATAATTAGTTTCAATGATCTTCTCTATTATTTTTCTGTTTTCAATTTCATTGTTTTATGCTCTAATCTTTATTATTATTATTTCCTTTTTTCTGCTTGCCTTGGGTTTAGTGTGTTCCTCTTTTCCATCCTTTTGCATTCAACCCATTTGTATCTTTAAATTTAACTTTTGTAGACTCAGCTCTTACTTTTTATTCTGTCTGACAATCTCTGTGTTTTTATTTAAGGGTTTTGACAGTTAATAATTATCGTGGTTGTTTTTTCCATTTTGCTCTTTGTTTTTTACTTGTATGTTTCCTATCTTTTTTCATCTCTCTGTTTCTGCTTATACTGCCTTCTTTGGTGTTAAACAAACAATTTTTGGTTTAGAGATTAAAATATGCATCTGAATTTTATCACTTCAAATTAATACTAAATTGATTCTCATAAAATATGGAACTTTGCTCTAATATAGTTACATACCCTCCTCTCTCCTCTGTGCTGTTATTTTCATATGCATTGCATCTATATGTTAAAAACTCAGTAATGGTTTTATACAGAAAACATTAAAAGAATAAATGATTAAAAAAACATGTATTTATAGAGTCAATTGTACTAACACATATTTAGCATTTCTGTTGCTTTTAATTTCTTCTCATGGATTGAATTCACTGTCTGGTGTAATTTTTTTTTTTTTTTTTCTTTTAGGAGGTACTGGGGATTGAACCCAGGACCCCATACATGGGAAACAGGTGCTCAGACCACTGAGCTACACCCACTCCCAGATGGTATAATTTTATTTCAAGACTTCCTTTAGTAATTCTTGTTAGGCAGGTCTGCCAGAAATGAATTCTATCAGCTTTTGTTTATCTGGGAATGTCTTTATTTCACCTTCATTTTTGAACAATAATTTTGCTAGATATAGGTTTCTGTTTGACAAATTTTTCTTTCAGCATTTTGTATAATTCATTCCACTGCTTTCTGACCTCCATTGTTTTATATGAGAAGTCAACCATTGATTGTATTGTTGCTCTCCTGTATGTGATGAGCCACTTTTCTCTTGAAAATTGTAAAGATTTTCTCTTTGTATTTGTCTTTGAACATTTTGACTATGCATGAACTAGGTGTAGATCTGTTTACATTTATCCTATGTGGGGTTCATCAAACTTCTGTATGTGTAACAATGTTTTTCATCAAATTTTGGAAGTTTTGTCCATTATTTCTTCAAATATGTTTTATGCCCCTTTATATGTCTCTCTTCTTAGAACTCCAATTACATATAATGGCATACATGGTATTGTCCCATAGATCTTGGAACTCTGTTCATTTTTCCCCAGTCTTTTTTCCCTTTGCTCTTCAGGTAAGATAATTTCCACTAATCAATCTTCAGATTCACTGCCATCTTGAATCTGTTGTTGAACCTTTCTTGTAAAGTTTTCATTTAAGTTATTGGACTCTTCAACTCCAGAATTTCCATTGGTTACTTTTTATGATTTCTATCTCTTTATTGAGAATATAATTTGATTCTTTCTTATCTTATTTTCCTTTAATTATTTAAACTTGGTTTCCTTTAGTTCTTTGAGCATATTTATAATAGCTGGTTTGAAATCTTTTTCTGCTATATCCAACATCTGGGGACACTCAGAGACTATTTTTATTGACTTCATTTTTTTCCTGAATATGGGTCCACTTTTCTGTTTCTTTTTGTGTCATATTCTTTGTTGAAAACTAGAAACTATATATAGCTTATGGTAGCAACTTTGGATTCATATTTTTACTCCTGATGATTGTTGCTGTTGCTTTTGTTTGTTTGTTTACTAACCTTCCCAGGCGAAATCTGTGAAATGTCTTTCCCCTGTGGTATATAACCATTGATATCGCCATTCATTTTTCTTTGCTAAATTCTTGGGTTTTTTTAGTTTTAAAATTTTTATTTTTAAGCCCAGTTTCCTAGTGGTATCCTTGTGTCTGCATAGCTTAATGTTCAACCAATGATTGAAGGGAACTAGTGCTCAAACTCTTCGATCCAGTAAAGATTTCATCCTTTGACAATGGATCTGTGCATGAGTAAAGGAACACATTCAAAGTTCATGCAGTTTTTAAATCTTCTCTGACTTTTATTTTCTGCTGCATCCCTTATTGTCTTTCAAGTACATGTGCCCAACCTTAGGGTTGGTCAGTAGTGTGTGAATATCTTGGACCTTCTTCAGTCTCTGCTGCACATGGGTTCAGCCTCAGCCAAGAATATGCTTACCCTAACCACTTCTACTGACAATGCTGCTGGGTGTGGCTGTTGCTCACCATTCTCAATCGAGGGTCCCCTTCAAATAATACCTCTTCCAGTCCTCAGAGCCAGACCCAGCTTGACAGAACTTTTGTGCTGATAAGCTGTGGATAGATATAGGAGTAAACCTACTTAGGCAATAAGTCCATAGACTAACATTGTTCTTATTCAAAATTCAGAAGACTAAATGGCTGATTACATCTACGATCAACCAGGGAGATTGCCGTGAGCAATGAGGGACGTTTTATCCAGTCAGTTGAATGCCTTAAAAAGGGAAGTGATTTCAGCATTCAGAGAGAATTTCTCAGCTTGTCTTTGGACAGCCAAAGTCTCCCAGAAACTCATCAAGGACTTTCATTGGACTTTCATCAGAGCCCCTCGTTTGCAGCCTGCCTGTGGAACCTGGACTTGTGCATCCCCACAGTCACGTGATAGAATCTTATAAAATTTCACACTATTTACGGATATTTCCTGTTGGTTTTGTTCCCTAGAGAACCCTGACTAATACACATTCTAATATAAGTGCTTCTTGAATTGTTATTTGCCTTTGTTCAATTTCCAGAACACTCAAATGGTTGTTTTTGTTTGATTTTGTCTAGAATTGCAGTTGCTTTATGGACAAGAATTTGTTGGCATCCTTATTTGGCCATAGTTGAAAATGCCTTCCCTAATCCTAAATTGAGCTTGATTCTTCAATATTACACTCATTAGTTAATACTTGGGGTAAACACTGAGATTGGATTTAACTTACACTTTGTTTTACTAAAACAGTAATGCATGGGAATGGCTGGGCAAGAGATAGTCTGTGATATTTTTTGAAGGAATACCTGAGGGACTTACTTTCTTGTATTTCCATTATACCTAGCCACAGCCAGAGTTCCTGAACAAGGGAAGAATACATTATGTGTTTAACTGAGACTGAGTGATGCTACACTGTGACTTGGAGGTTGTTTTTGTCCCCCTTTTCACATCTATGTAGCCTTATTCTCCTCCTTTACAATTCCCTTTCTGCTTTGTAATAAGAGATTTGTGCCACGGTGTTGGATATCTTTCAGCTTCATTCATTTCTATTAACATGCACTGAGCACCTGATATGTCCCTGAACTCTGCTAGACACTCAAGGGCAATAATAATAATAATAATAGTTGGTGCTGGTAATCAAAAAGTAGGCTCAGACACATAAAAAGTTGATTTAAAAATAGTATACTAAATAATAATAATACACTAAATGTTAAGGTAGAAGTACCCATAGGATGCTATTGGAGATCAGAAAATAGTCATGTGATTAAACTTGAAGTTTCAGATAAGGCTCTTGAGAGAGATTATGCATGAACTGAGGCTTAAAAAATAGGCAAGAATGAAAGATGTTCCTAGTGAAAAAAAAATGGAATGAATAGAAGCATGGTAGCTACATTAGTCAACCAGGAGGAATTTCATAGTGCCGTGGGGATGACTGATTATAGTCATAGACTTTTCTATTCATGAGTCTGGTTGATTGTATTCATAGTCTTTTCCATGTCTTAGTAGCTGCCATCATCTCTTCTGGTCTCAAGTGGCTAGTGCATCATGTACCATGTTTTGATAAGGATGAGAAGCTTCATAGGTCATCTAACACCTGGACAACAAATTCCTGAATTAGTTGGAACACATGGCAGGAATAACAATGGTGACTAGAACATGACCTAAGTGAGCAGGTATCAGAGGTCCTAGTTCTAGAATTGTCTCTTTATTTCATTACCCGACTTGAGGCCCTTAAATTCTTAATTTTGAGGGTCTTTATTGTACACTAGAACTTTGCTATACAAAGTGTCTGTGCATGGACCAACAGCATTGACATAATCTGAAAGCTTGTGATAAATGCAGACTCTCAGGCCTTAATTCCTAACACTGAATCAGAACGTGCATCTTGATCGCCGGCGATTCGTATGTACATTTAGGGTTGGGAACCATTGAACAAGATGCTTCTAAGGTTACTTCCAGCATTAAATTTATATATTATAAAACTCTGGCATAATCAGTGAGATTGGAAACATTATGGAAGTTGTTCCAATTAGAAACATGAAGTATTACATGGATTGGAAGCATAAAGGGGAAGAAAAGAGATCTGGCCAGCTATAACCGGGAGTATACTACTTTCCTTTATTGGCTTTTCAGACTTCTGGCTACTGCAACATTTATATTGAGCAAACAGGACTCATGAAGTGTTTTCATAAAGCAGCTTTACCTTGTTCTCTCTTTGCACAATGGGATTAGTTTTCCATGATGTGAATTTAAATATGGGTGGTCTCACAATTCTCTGGTCAGAGACTGTCTAGTCTCTTCACGGTACAAAATAGAGTCTCAATTTAGAAATTAGAATGTTCAGGCCTTCATTCAAGTTCATGTCTTACTTCCTAGCCCACAATGAGGAAGAGCTGTTGTTGTGAGCAACCTGCCTTTGAGTTCTCTATTTTTTGGCTCTGTCCTTGATGTAGGCAGTGAACTCTCCTCTGACTCTTTGAATGCCCATTCAGCCCCAGGAACATGATGAAAGCTTCAGTTTCTCTGTGCTGAGGCCTGTTTGGACCTCTAGGCTGCCCCTCTTGAACAGAGCCTCTCTACGTCATGTAGCCTTGAGAACTTTGTCTCAACAAATCATAGTGATGCAAGTCAATTCTTTCCCTGTAACAACTTCTCGACCTGTCTACCTTTATGTTTAACAGATAAAATCTGACATGAGTCTGCTGTAAATGTTCTAGCTGTAAGGTATACAAATCAAATTCTTTGTGAGACCTGGGAAATCCCTCTCACTAGGCCTCAGAAGAATGGCACTCACAGCACACCACAATTCTTTCCAAAGAGTTCCTTTCTAAAATTCCTTTCTTGGTCTCCATGCAGTCTGACCCTAACCTCAATATAGGTGAAGTGATAATAGTTCCGAAACCAATTTTCAGATATTTTCCTTTGTAAATTTATATCTTGATCTGTTACCTGTTTTAGAAAAGTCAAATCTATTGGATCTTTGTGCCCCATTGAAATATCTGGTTTAAAATGAAGATGAAGCTGGGCTAAGCTTTATTTTAACTTATTTTTAAAAAAATTTTTGTGTTATTTTTATTTTGAAAGAAGCTTTAGATTACATAAATGTTACATAGAAAATATAGGATTCCCATATACCCCTCCCACTCCCCCTTCCCCACTTTTCCCCATTAACAACATCTTTCATTAGTCTGGTACATCTGTTACAATTGATGAACACATATTGAAGCATTGCTACTATCCATGGTCAATAGTTTACATTATAGTTTACACTTTGCACTGCACAATTTTATAGGTTTTGACAAAATGTATAATGTCTTCTATTCATCATTGCAAAGTCATGCAGGACAATTCCGATGTCCCCAAAATGCCCCATGTTATACTTATTCTTGTTTTAAAAGAAACTGATGATATATATATGGACTTGGTAAGTCTAGTGCATAGATTGGAGACCCACAAGAGAAGACCATATTTTTGAGAGAGTACAGGAATTCCTTGGCAAGTCTTGAGCTCTCGTGGGACCTCCTAAGGAAAGTTTATCTGAGGAATCTCTTAAAGGAAGGAAGGAGCAAGGCATGATGAGCTTGATGAATATAAAGAGTAGATATTTGGAGGCCAGCATGGATTCATTACACTGTGTCTGACACATGAAAGTATCTCTAGCTTCAATTCCCCCGGGACATCTGAATTTTCTAGCGAGCGCAGTAAATAAAACCAAAAGAGCACTTTCCCTAAACACCACACCACACTGGGGACCAAGCAGCTCTATTTTAGAAGTGTTTCTAACATTATACCACTGAGAGAGGAACCTGCCATCTCTCCCATTCTGCAAGAGACAAGGACTCAAAATATCTTCCAGTGCTTAGGGGAGGACAGAGAGCCACCGTTGGAGCTCGAGGAAAGGTCAGTGCCGGTAGCTCCCAGCAGAGGGCGGGGTTCATAGATGGGGACTCTCCTGTGTCCATCCAAGTACGGAAAGACTGCGGTGGATTTGCTCATAAACCCACGTGACCTGCCCGTGACCACCTGGAGTGAGTGTGGTGGAGCAAGGATGGAGCTGGACGAGCTGCAGTTCTGTGTAAGCAGATGGGGGATTGTGGACTAATGAAATTCCAGAGCAAATGTTTGTATGATCTTATTTGTCACCCACAAGATAATAAGACCTAAGAAAGTGTAGGTTACATAAGGAGAAATTTCAGAATGCTAAGGTCAGTCTCCTCTGTAACTGAGTGGAGCTGTGAACATTGAAAAGAAACCTTCAGAAATAGGGTTCAAAGGCATCAGGAATAGGGTCTGGCTTGCCCAAGAATTATCAAACCTCATGAAAAAGCAAGGTCTGCAAATGTGCTGTTTTTCCTCTATTGTTTCTCTCATTCTGGCTGGAGGAAGAATTACAGCAATTATTTTAGTCCTAATCCAATGACATATGGTTAGCAGAATGTATAGAAGCTAACCTCAACCTATTTGTCCTCCAGATACGGTTGCATCTATTTTAATGGAAAAAGCATTAATGCATATGAGCCTTAAAATTTTCTGGTTAACAACACTATCTACTTTTCCTTTTCCTGTGACATTCCTTTCTACATCCATCAACACCATTTTTAAATCTTCACATTTCGTTCTGCCAATTTTCAAAAATTCTCTTTCCTCTTCCATTCTTTGCATTTCCTTTATCAACCCATTTATTTTTCAAAATGAAGAAGAGTGCATATTTCTGTAACAAAACAAGCAACTTCCCAAAATGCTGTCCCAAATAGCAAATATGGCTTTTGTTTCATCTTTCACTTTGGATAAACATGTCCTTTGAACTCTTGAATGCATGGAGACTTAAGCTCATGTTAATACTTTCCTCTGTGTTCAGTTTAATGTTTCCGTATCTGGATACAAAGTCTGAGAGATAGAGAAGGTATCATCAGAGATCTTTGGGCTTTAGGCCAAAGAAGAGAGTTAGCCCGCCACATGAAACAAGACTCAAAACTGAGAGCAGGGCTCAGCTGCAAAACATATGTTTGGGGAAGAAAAGCACTTTTCTTCTTTGTAGTAGCGTTACCTTTGATACATTCCCCATTTGGCAGTCTTGACTAATAAAGCATATTTAAAGACAGCAATCTTGTGAAATTCTTGGTTTTCATACATGTTTTAAATTCATCAGGTTCAGCAGTGACCTTTTCAGAACCTTAAGCTTAATGGTCTTTAACAAAGATTAGAATGACACATATGCATTGATGTTAAATCAGACGCAACAGACTTAAGTGTTTCTGGAGGATGGTGAGGTGGAGGTTAACTTCTGTCCATTTGACTGACCGTATGTCAGTGGAGAGTGACTAAAATAAATGAAGCACAAGAGTCTGATCCCTAGTCCGACGATATGAGTCAGTGTATTACCAAGGTAAAAGCAATTCCAGTGACCGGCTGCCATGCTGCATGATTGCATTTTCTGCTGCATTTGTGCTCCACGTCTTAACTAAGGTGCTGGGTCATCTTCGGATTACGTTAGACAAAGCATGCAAGGCATTGAAGGCCTTCCAGGTAGCAACATCTGGGTGATACGTCACAGCACAAAAAGGGCCTTGAGGAACTGAGCCTCGAGTAGTTGCACATCTGTTTCAGGTTTGAAAATACAGTGTTCTCCTTGTCAGGATGTCCTTGCAGATTTCTCAGTCGCTGATTGCAAATTTCACTGTGTTTTGTAAGTATTGATATAACACTGCAAACATGTTTGTGAGCAACATCCTAAGGGTTGTAATGCTTCTCAGAGGAAGCACATTTTGGTAACAGATCAGGTAGGCCACTGATTTTAAAAGGTGTATATGTTTCATAATTACTCAATGAGCAAGATCAATCACAGCATTTTCCAGTTTACAGTGTGAAAACAATTAACATGTCTTTCTTCCATTCCGGTCTGGTTTGGTAGCTCCTGGGAGTTTGTTGACCTCAAAAAAAAAAAAAAAAAAAAGTAAATTAATTAAGCAATTGGCTTGGTGACAGTTAAATGGAGAGCCATGCCAAAAATGTTCTATTGATACATTCAGGAAATTTGGTGCCACATGGGGACTGAGTCAGATGTGGGACCGGAGGTTAAATACCTGCCTTATTAATGCGTCTTTGGATGAGTAGTTACTTAAAAATGAAATAATGCATCTGGTGAGTTAACTGAGCCTCAAGTCAGCTCCACAAATGCTAAGTTTATGCTTTCAGTTCCAAATGATAGCTTGGAATTGGCCAACCATTAGTATTCAGATTTGTTTCTATTTGGGCAAGAGGGACAGAAACCAAAAGAACCGAGCAGCCAAGTGAAGGAAGAGAAGAGTGGATATGCCTAATATAACAATTGCAAAACAAAGCCAAGAGTCTCTGGGTGCAGGGACCATGACTCACATTCCGTATCTCTATAGATCCATTTAGCTATAGAGTGAGCTTGTAGCTGTTGTAAGAATTTCAGATGAACTTGAAAGGCCTTAGCTATACAATACTTTTGGCCATGGTGTTTCTGTAATATGTTTCTCAGGGTGACAATGGAAGTCACATATTTATTTTTTCCTAGTTGATGGATAATAGCTAGATATTGTGGCAAATAGAAACTTCAAGTGATCAGTCCATGGTGGCTATGAATGCCATGGGAGAGAGCCTCAAAAAATCCTGAACAAATGAAAGAATGATTTGTTGATAAGTGGCAGGATCCCAGTGCCAGAAATGAAGCACCAGATACACTTGCAGTTCAGGCATGAGGATGGAGAGAACAAAAATCAGCAGGAACTCAGGATCAAGATAACTCCCACAGAGAACCCAGAGGCAGAGCTCGGGAGTTGGTCAGTTCTCCCTTTGAAAACTGACTCTATAGCTTCCCTAATCTTCAGGTGTCTCATCAGCCATTATCTGACTTCTTTCTCATAGTCAATCTGATACAAACAGTTCCACTATGCTTAGGGTACAGGTTAGAAATGGGAGGCCCAGAGAGGTTACGTCGTCGCTTGCCTAGGGTAACAGGTGTGAGTGAGTGAGGACCGAGCAGGAAACAGACCCAGACAGTCTGACTCCAGTGCCCATGCTCTTCGCAGCATTCTCCACTGATTTTCACTGATGTCCCTAATTCCAATGACATGATGTTGATTGTCCAGATGTGTATAGAATGGCATCTGTGATTAATAAGCTTAACAATACAGATTCGACTAAAACTTAAATCAGCTCCCTAATTATGCAAAAGATGATTTTCAGGAGAAAAGATTATTAGCTAGCATTGTAGCTTAATTGTTTTAGTCTCTCTTTTTTCTATTTAATGATGTTTTGCTGATTATTGACGTAATAAATGCTTGCTTTACAAATTTGAATAAGGCAAGAAAGGTATTGGAAAGAAAAAAAAATCACATAATAACTGCAGTCACAAATCCTCCCCAGTTGCTAGTGCCCAGGAGTTAGTTAGTCTGAAATGTGACTCGATTTATATACTCAGGTTACAACTGAAGGGTCCCCAGTGTGATCAGCTGAGTACTTGGCCAGGATCAGTGGCCCACCACGAAGTTTCAGAGATTGGTGACGGGCCTGGCAGAGTTTCAGTGCTGGCAGGAGCTGCTCAGCTCAACAGGCTACGTCATCAGGCTGGCCAGCCATGCTGTGACAGTGGCAGAATTTGAAGTCCCACAGACTTGGGCCACCATCAGTTTGGACTCTAAGAACCTAGCAGCTTTAACATCTGGAATAACAGTGCTGAGTACCAGGCTATTCTTACCAACAGAGCCAAGAACTATGTTTGACAACTATTTTTCTGGGACAGGCATGTTTAGTATTATGCATTAGAGTCATGAGTTTTCTAACATTGTTTCTTGCCAAACTGCCAAAGAGCTTCTGAAATGTAGAGGCTTTAAAATGCATTTACCTTTAAATACATTTTAGTGGGTTGTCAGTAATTTTGAGGGCGGAAATAAGTTCTCTAAGCTGGAAACTGTTCATTCCAATTCCTCCTGAAATTAATGTACCCGTGCAATGTCCACGACAAATACAGTAAAGAATTGTCTTTGGTAATTTTTTTAAAAAAAAATCACATAATACTGTCAACTAGAGATAACTCTTGTTACCATTTTGTTGGATCATCTTATTGCATGTGGATCACCGGTGTGTGTCAATGTGTATATGTACATGTACGTGAATGTTGTAAAGATGCTTGCCTAAGATCTCCCAAAAGTGACAAAGTCAGGATTCAAAGCTAGTTTGGCCTGAATGCCACTATTCCAGACTTTTGAGTATATAAATGTGTACAGATCTAAAAACATATATTCATATGCAATAACAAAAATAAATGAGATTTAGCTAGATATTATTGCTTCACATTATGCATCCAGTCTTTCAAAGTCCATTTTCACATTTGCATTACATTTTATAGCCATGTTGAAAATTATGTATTCTGTTTAACTGGTCTCACTGCTCACCCTCAGTACTTTTATATGCATAATTCCCTGTTCTCAAGTTTCTTATTTTGATTCATGTCTTAATTTGTTGGAGCACATATTCAAATTGTTGTTTTCAGGAAGTATTTGAGTGTTATGTTTTCTGATCCCCTTGGATTTCTGAAATGTTGGGTGCCTACACACAGCAATTATAACCTGTTTGGGTATAGAATACCTTACAAAAATTTCCCTTCAAAATTCTCTACTCCATGCTCTGTAAAAGAGAATTCTGAATCCAGTTTGAATTTTTGATCTTCTGTAAATATCCTTTTTTCCCCCTTCCTAAACACTGGTGAAGGTTTGGTTTTTTTTTTTCTTTCTTCATTGAAACTGAAATATTTCACAGTATATATTTAAGTATTATCCACTGATTTTGCTTTTTACCTTTTCAGATGCAAGGGTTTTTTGTTTGTTTTTAGTTCAGGATCTATTTCTTATTATTTCTTTGAATACTGCTTTGTCTTTGTGCAGTCCAAATTGAGAACTTTTTTATGTACAGACATATTCCACTGGATTTGATCTCCTTTTTTTCTCATCTTTCACTCAAAATATTTCTCTCTTTACCCTACTCCTCTGAACTCTGTATTAAAATATTAAATCTGTCCTCTACTACTATATTAGCCAAAGGGGTGCTGATGCAAAATACCAGAAATTTCTTGGTTTTTATAAAGGATATTTATTTGGGGTAGATGCTTACAGTTACCAGGCCATAAAGCATAAGTTACTTCCCTCACCGAAGTTTGTTGCCACGTATTGGAGCAAGATGGCTGCCGACATCTGTAAAGGTTCAGGCTTCCTGGGTTTCTCCTTTCCCAGGCCTTGTTTCTCTTGGGCTCAGCTACTCTGCTGTCGCCACAAAGCCAGCTGTAGACTATCAGGCGAATGGCTCATCTCTCTTCCCAAAGCCTCTGCCTGTGTTTAATGGAGACTTCTTTCCTTCCTCATGTATCTGCTTCTCTGTGTGTTTACTTCCCGGGCTCCAGGGTCAAAATTCCAAACTCTCTTCTCTGCGGTACAGTTCACGTCTTACTAACGTGGCCCAATCAAAGCCTCAGTCATTATTTAATCAAATAAAAGTGAAACCTCTGAATCCAATATAATCTAATATACCTAGAGGAATAAACCAATTTACAAACATAATCCAATATCTATTTTTGGAATTTATAACCAATATCAAACTGCTACAACTACTAAATTCCTTTTCTGTTTTTCCAAAATGTGGAAATACTCCATTGCAATTTTTTCATTGCAAAGCCGTGTCTCTTACATTGCACAAATTTCCTTATCCAAATTCCTTTCTCAAATAAAATATTGCCCTTTATTTGATACAGTGTCCTCTTGTGTATACAAAAGAACCAAAATTAGAAAAAAATTTTAAAAAAGCACTTCTTTTTATCTGCAGTAAATCCATTTCAAAGGAAGACATTTGTGATGAGTTCAGGATTGTCCCTTTCTTTTGAACTGAGATATATTTTCATAAGCATGGTAATTTCTATTTGCTCAACTTTGCATGTGACAAACTGTGTTTATCCACGATTGGCAAAGTAAATTTGGAGTAAAAACTGTTGTGGTTCTCTGTCTAATTCTTTCATTTTTAGATGAAGAAGAGGTAAATTATTAGATTTACCATAGTTTTATTTAGCTTTGGTGTCCTACAGTCTGGGGGTAGTGGCAAGGGGAGTTTGAGTCAGAAGACTGGGCAACCATTGCAGGTCATTCCAGCCTGAGCATTGCATGTTTCTTATGGCCACTGCACACGAGCCACAGTGGCACCCTGTTCTTTGTCCAGAAGGAGTCCTGTGGCTTTGGTGGGATTCACATTTCCCCACTGTCTGATGCTTGGTCTGCTCTTGCTTCTAGGCCTCTTCTCTCTGATTGGAGGGCTCTCAGTAACGTTCTTCTGAGTCTCCTCCATCTGTTTTCTGATACTCTTTCACTACAGGGTAATTAAACAACTGTACTTTCCTCACTATCTTGTCCAGAAGTCCAGCATGAAGTATAGGCTTGGGATTCAGAGAACCTGATTGTACCTTTTTTTTTTTTAAGACTTATTTTATTAATTTATTACCTGTCCCCCCCCCCATTGTTTGTGCTCACTGTCTGTTCTCTGTGTCCATTTGCTGTGTGCTCTCTGTCTGCTTGGCTTATCTTTAGGAGGCACCAGAAACCGAACCTGGGACCTCCTATATGGGAGGAAGGCACTCAATTGCTTGAGCCACCTCCACTCCCTTTTTTGTTGTCTTTCTCATTGTGTTTCTTCTTTGTGTCTCCTTGTTGTGTCATCTTGTTGTGTCAGCTCACCATGCCAGCCCACCATGCCAGCCCATCATGCCAGCTTGCTGTCTTGCTCATCTTTTCCAGGAGGCACTGGGAACCAAACCCAGGACCTCCCATGTGGTAGGCAGGAGCTCAATCGCTTGAGCCACATCCGCTTCCCCTGGTTGCACCTTTATCAGCTATGTCCCTATTGGCAAATTATTTAACTTTTCTGAGCCTCAGTCTCCCAACCTGTAAATTGAGGAAAACTGCATTCTTCTATGCAGGACTGCCATGAGGCTTCCATGAGAGACTGAGGCACTGCCAGCCCATGGAAAAGATCTCCAATCAACAGAAGTGTGGTTTCCTACTGAGCCAAATTCCTACTAAAATCCTTCTCTGAACATGCCACAGAACCGTCACTGTCAATCAGTATCCATTCCCTTTCCTAGTACTTAGCCTATTGTGATACTTTTGTATTTTCCACACCTCTTAGTCAATACTTACGCTCAGTGCGTTCTCAATAAATACTTAAAAATTAGTATGATAGACCTAATTTTGGGTGCCTTTGGGAATTTAGTGAATCATCTTCTGAAGTGGTTTCTCATATCATATTTTTAATTAGCTTTTTTCCCATGGATGCACTTTAATAAGAAAAGAATAAAAAAAAATAAGCTCTTGGGAAGTAAGAGCCTAAGGAGCAACTTAACTAAAGAGAAGCAATAAGAGAACATTCCTCACTTTGAACACAATGAAAAGAACAGGCAGTTCTGGTTGTCACCCCATCATGTCTTTTGCACACGTGCCTCATTCCTTGTGAGATGTGTAGCTGCGTCGCCCTTTCCTGAACGCTGGCAATAATCCCTGTCCTAAACAGTCTTGGAACTGGGAAGCAGGAGAAGGAAAAGTGGATTTAATGAAAATGCTTCTGTCACCAAACACTTTCTGTTGCCTTTATGCTGTATCCTGTCAGTACTCAACCATATGGTGTTAAAAAACACTCCCTTAAATGTGACTTTTTAAAGCTACTTTGCAGCTATAATGGGTAATTGTGATCTGCTTCACAGCCAGAAATGAATGAAAGTGGCTCCTATGATATCACCTAAGTTCAAAATGCATTAGAGGAACAGGAGAGAAGAAGGAAGGAAGCTGACCTCTACTCCCATCTCTCTATAAATCAAGTGCTAACTTCGAATAGTTTGTCAAAAGGGAGCACTAGTGCGGTAACATCTAGTCATTATTAGTCCACCAGACTCCTGAGCTGCTCTTTTATAACTGTCCCTCTCCATGGCTCCTTATTCCACCTTTAAAGATGAGCCTCTGTGTCTAGACTTCAGGGCATCTTAAATTCCTTCCAACCTTAAAGCTGATCTGCAGCGACAACTGGGATTCCAAGAGGCTCCCTCCAGCCGGCATGGGCATCCCAGCCTTGTCATTTAGGTAGAAAAGAGTAGTTTGAGTTTGATTAACTGATCCTCTACGTTAAGAAAAAGAAGATGAAAAAAAAAAAAAAAAA
>JAQZBX010006455.1:0-12435 GCA_029593785.1 Cabassous unicinctus | reverse complement strand
AGTTTGTTCTGTGACAAAAGGTTTGCAAAAAACACAGGGATAATTGCTAAAGTTTCTCTCTTTTTGACAGTAATTCAATGCCTTTAACAAAATTTATAATCCTTTTGTACCTAAATGTTTATATGTGTTGTTAAACCATAATGTAAAAGTATATAAACATTTTCACATGTTCTACCAGATCAAATATGGTACGTATGATAATAATTAGAACCACCAACATAACATATTGTGAAAAATGCCACATATGCATTTAATTATAGTCTCTGATTTCCAAGCATGCATTCAGGGAAAGAAGGAAGTGGCTTTCTATTTAACTTCTTCACTGCTAACAGAACATGCATGTGTTTTGGCAAGTTTCCTAGGGAACATCTGTCTAAAAGGGAACATTGGGGAGTTAATCGACATCTACTGAGCCCGGGGAACTGCTGTATGGCCCATGCTGTCTCCATTAAACTTCCTAACTGTATCTCCCTTTAAGCAGTTACAAAACATACTATTGATTCAGCTCTTTGAATAAAAAAGCAGATCACAAGCAAAACTTAAACTGGTTTATTTACAGAAGAGCTTTATTAAATTGGTAAATAATTCAGCCTCTTTTGCCAAAAGAGTTATTTGTAGAAGATGCCAAAGCTGAGGTAGACGCAGAGTTACAGGGAGTGGTTTGTAGATGGTTTGCAGGATGTGTTTCCAATGGTTCACAGCAAAGGAAAGAATGGAGAAAGACTCCTTAGACTTGGGAGTAGAGTAGGCTGTGGAAGGGATGGAGAGTGAAACACACTAGCATACTGACATTGCCTCACTTATGGTTGGAGGAAGCACGATGATGGATTTGAAAAATAATAAATAGCCCAACAATTTAGAAGAACTCACTGGACAGATATAAATAGAATGAGATTAAGTCTTTCCTTTCTCAGCTAGGTTTGACAGGGAATGTGCTAATGGTTTACAGATGAAGAAAGACTCATAGTGATAGAATGAGTTGTTCCGTGCTACTTGGAAAGTTAGTGGGAAAGTTAGTATTTGAACTTGTCTTCCTCTAAATCCTCATACTCAGTATTTTTTTTAACTGAAAGTATAATTTTCTCCATTTATTAATTAATTGTGCAAGGACACTGGAGACTGTAGTGATGGATACATGGTCATACAGACAATTGTCAGATAAAATACAGGATGCCTAGTAAAATTTGAGTTTTGGATAAACAACGAATGGTTTTTATTTGTTAAATCTAGCAATCCTAGTCAGACAGTAATTTAAAATGGCAATAATGCCACAAGGGCAGAATCAGGTTTACTGAAATAGGTCCAATACAAAAAGCAAAACCAGAGAAATATATCGTGTAAATGGGAACAAAAAGGCAAATACAAATTCCGAGGGAAGAACATAGTGGTGGGAGGTGGGGGATGGTTGGTAAAGAAGAGTCAGGAACTGGGAGATTTGGAGGCCCAGAAGAAGGAGGTAGAAGCAGAATCAGAGAAAGGATCCAGAAACTCAGTAGAGCTTTGATAAGGTAGGTGCTTGAAAGACATGGCCAATGTGATATTATGCTTCCCTTTATGGGACTGAATTGAAATCTTCAGTTCAATTCCGCAAGCACTTATAACTGCTTGGTATAGGTGATCTTCGTGGCATTTGTTGGGAATCCAAAATGAATAGGGCATGATTCCTCCCCTCAAATGCACTGTGTAATGGGGAAGTCAGATACATACAGAAGAATACTGGCTTTTGATACAAATCATTCTAGGGCAAATCCTGGCCCATCCATGTACTAGTTAATTGAGCTTGGACAGTATATTCATCTGATAAAGAGGTATGATCATAGCTATTTGGTAGGGTAGCCTTGAGGATTAGCAATACTGATACATAATGGTAGCTATTACTATTGTAAACAAAGGGTTCAGGAACCATGTAAGGAGATAGCTGTTACATCTACCAGAATTTAGACAGCTTCACAAAATGGTTGACATTTAGGGCTGAACCTTAAAACAGCACAATTTTCCCAAGTGGATAAAGGGGTAGACTATAACACAAATATAAAACAGCAAAAGGAATATACAATATTTCAATATGCCTGGAGCAGAGCAGGATTGATGTGGGTGGCAGGAAATAAAGCAAGAAGATGGGGCCTCATTATGAAAGGCTTTGAGTATCATGCCAAAATATCTGAAGATTGTGCTATTGACCAAGGAAAACATGGGTGTGTTGTGTAGTTTTGCTTGTTGTTTTTGTAGGTGTCAGGGTTTTTTGCTTTTGTTTTTGTTTTTGTTAATTCTTTTGCCAGAGAACTAGCTGCTTTCAAAGGCAGTATTTGGGGGTGCCTGAATATAATGGGAATGAGAAGAAAGCTAATAAGTAAGTAGGCAGATTTTGGCAAACTGCAACTGTTAGGAATACATAGCTCAAGAATCTAGTAGACTAGATCTGTCCTTTGCTCAATATCGATAGATAAATGGTTGTGTCAGGTTGCATAATACAACACAAAATGATGAGCTCTTCCGCCCCTTCCTCTCCCTAACTCTTTGGACTTAGTACATAAAGATGCTTAGTTATCTCATATCTTCTAAGAGAAAATCCCTCCTTTGATCTTTCTTTTTCCTTTTGTCTATTTGACTTTATTTTTTGTTGTTCTTATTGATGCTGTTATTGTTTTAAAGGGAAAGAAAATGTTATTACAAAGTGGCACATGATTATTGCAGAGTAATTAGAAGATATGTAAGGATATGTTAAGGGAAGTAAAAAAAACAAATGATAAGAAACTCCCTCCAAACATCCAAAGTTAATTCTGTGCCCTGCATGGGTACACACACACACACACTCATTTTTACACTATGGTATCAAACTCTATATTCCATTTTATGATGTGTTTTCTTAAAATAAACTTTTTACTGAAGAAAAATATACATGCAGAAAATTGTACAACTAAGTGTTACCAACACCCATCAAGAAATAAAATATCCCCAGTTACCCAGAAGCCTCCCTCTTCCCCAAGGGACCCACTCTCCGAATGTCTAACACTATAGATTTTTTTGCCTTTTATTGAGCTCTGTAAATAGAGTTTGGTATGGACTGTTCATAAAGTATGTACTGTTTTCCAACTGGCTTCTTTCACTCCACATTTTGTTTATGAGATTCATCATGCTAGCCAGGAATAGCAGTGATTTATTCATTTTTCATTGCTGTATAATATTTTATTGTATGAATCTACCACAATTTATCCGTTCTACTATTCATGGACGTTTGTGTTATTTTCTGTTTTAGGCTATTATGAATGTTATACATATTTTGGAGCACATTTGTAGACATAGCTATTAGGTATATATGAAGGAGTGGAACTTCTAGAATAGAGGATATGCAAATGATTTTCAAAACAAATTATACTAATTGACATTCCCTACAACTGTATATAAGGTTCCAATTATTTTGTATCCCCACTAACACTTGGTACTGTCTGACTGTCTTTTTTTGGGGGGAGGGGGGTACCAGGGGTTGAACCCAAGACTCATACATGGGAAGCAGGTGCTCAACCACTGAACTACATCCACTCCCAGTCTTCTTAATTTTAGTCATTGTGTTAGACATGTAGAGGTAGCTCATGTTGCTTTTTTATTTGCATTTCCTTGACTATGAATGATATTGGTCACCTTTTCATATGTTTATTGGCTAATTGGATAGACCCTTTTATGAAGTGCTTGTTTAAACCTCTTGCCCAATTTTTTCTGTTAGGTGCTCTGCCTATTTGTTATGATTTGTAGGTGTTCTTTATATATTCTGGATGCAAGTGCTTTGTCAGTTAAATGTATTGTGACTATCTATCCCACTCTATGGCTTGCTTTTCTTTTTAAATTTCTTAACAGTAGTCTTGATAAGTGAAGTTTCTTAATTTTAAGCAAATCTAATTTATCAATCTTTTCCTTTATGTTCAATGATTTGTAAGTCAGTTCTGTTTATGAAATCTTAACCTTTGCCAAGATCACAAAGATATTCTCCTATGTTATCTTCTAGAAGACTTATTGTTTTGCTTTTAACATTTAGATATACAGTCTCTAGAACTGAATTTTTCATATGGTGTGAGGTAGGGGTCAAGTTTAATTTTGTATTTTCATTCCTTTAGCCAAATGACCCAGTATCATTTTTTGAAGACCACTCATTCCTCACTCTGCAGTATCCTCCCAGAAGTGCCACTTTTGTAATAAATTAAGAAGCCAGATATGTGTGGGTCTGTTGCTGGATTGTCAAAGGAAAGATTAAAATTCTGCTGTGGAGTGTGAAACCTGGAGCTGCTTTCTGAATCCATTGTACAAATCTTGGTGAACTTTCCCACGATTCAGAGTAGAGAAGCATGTCTTGTCATTTTGGAATCTTTGAGAGTCTCACATCCAATATTTGGTTGGGTTGGGTTGCCAACATCCAATAATGGATGTTGATAAAGACACTATTGTTCATAGAGACATGCATGATATTGATAAAAGCTAACTTTCTTTGAGAATTACTTTGTACTACACACTTTTCCAAAAACTTATATTCATTAACTCATTTAATGTTTATAACAAACCTATGAAGTGGGTACTATTATTATCCCCATTTTATAGATGAGAAAACTCAGATATGAAGAATTTCATTGACTTGTCCAAGGTCACACCCCCAGAAAATGGAGGCCTCAGGATTTGAACCTAGATATCTATGCAGAGCCCGGACTCTTGATTAGTGGCTCTCAAGATAACCACAGCAGTCTTCAATTCATTTTTATTTATTCATTCATTCATTAAAAAATAATCAAATTGCTGCCAGATAGTGTCTTCAGCTCTGCATATTTATTGCTCTTTACCACTTCTGTTCTCTCTTCAGAACACAGACTATAATTTGATTGTTTCACAAACTCCATGCTAATGATTTAAATTATTTAGATGGTCCCATGTTTTAGGATGGGTTGCCAAGAAGCAGAGCCTGACACAGGGATTCAGAGGCTTCAAGGAGTAGAAAAAGAGAGAGAAGGAAACAGGATAGAGCAGGGGGGAGATCTAAAGAGCATGGGTTCCAGCTAGTGCCCAGAATCAAGCTGATCCCTGGGAAGCTCTGGGGCATGATCTCCCACCCACCCCAGTTAGGGAACTTGCCCTTTATACCCCCATGTTAGTCAGTTATTGGCAGCAGACAACCCTAAGGTGGGTGTGGCAAGGCAAGCTCTGGGGGAACACTCCTGTTTACTTCAACTGAAGGCAATTCTCTGGAGAAGGAGGCAACTATACGTCATTAGCTGCCAACATTCACAGAAGCTGGGGGATTGGCCAGGGAAAGGGTTTCTTGGTGGGACACTGGCAGCATCCAATACATCCACTCTCCATTAAAGCATACCAGGTTTTTCATTATTTAAGATTAGCGCGAAATAGTGCTCAGCATTTTGATGCAGTTGACTGGCTTTGTGTGGATCTCACACAACACTATCACAGCCCTGATTACTGCTGCTGAGCCTCTGCTTCAGGAAGACATGTGTTGCATGCATTTAAAGACTTCCAAATGGAATAAGATCAGAATGAAATAAGAAAACCTATAAGCTATTTTAAATAACAACTAGTAAATAAAAACATCTGGTAGATGATTCAGATGCACGCATTGAACCTCAGCAGAGAATATGTGATGTACCTTTAAGGCGGAGCGTGCACCTTAACAGCTTTTTCAGTGACTTTTGATGTCTAACAGGGAGCTCAGGAAACGTAGGCAGGAGATGTGGAGTCATTCGGAGAACTCAGTGGGATGAGAGGGCACAGAGCATGTCTCCCCCTGTTTTATTGATCTTTATACTGTGTTCTGTTTATGCTCTTTAGAAGAGTAGTTATGAAAACCCAGATATTACACTCATTGGCTGTGAATGTGACACCGACATCTGCTTGCCTTGGCTTGACGCCTCTGGTAGGAACCGTCGGGGATGCTTTAGCCCACACCTTCTTGGAAACAACATGTGAGAAGAGAAAGCTTCAAAGGCCTGAAACACCTGTGTAACCTCTTCTATGCTGTAGAAAAACCGCACAAACAGATTCTGAAAATCGAGCCCTTTGCTTCCTGCTTCACTTTGAAGATGCTGGAATGGAGAAAACATTCAAATTCCCAAAGGCCTGTGAAATTCTTA
Organism: Cabassous unicinctus; assembly: GCA_029593785.1. Taxonomy (NCBI): domain Eukaryota; kingdom Metazoa; phylum Chordata; class Mammalia; order Cingulata; family Chlamyphoridae; genus Cabassous; species Cabassous unicinctus. The sequence goes on along the minus strand of JAQZBX010006455.1, from coordinate 6,313 downwards.
TCTCCTGTCTGATTCTGCTGCAGCATCAGAAGAAAACAAACAACAGAAAACAACCCTTAGTGCTTCTAAATACAAAGCAAGCTGGAGCAGGAATGCCGAGTAGCAAGCCATATCACTTTCCCATCCTCACAGCAGCCCCACTTAAAAAGACAAAGCAAATAAAACATTTTGGTACCACTTTAACAATAGATATCTTAGAACATGCCCCACTGAGCCTTTATGACTTTATATTCAGTTTTCCAAAATGAGATATAACTTGTTTCAATTGCTTAAAACATAGGGGCAAATCACGTATGATGAAGGCTTTTTAAAAAAAATCAATTTCCTTTACCATTTTATTAAAGATTGAATGTTCTGAACTGGGGAGTTTTATTTTCCCATGGTGCTTTTGCAAAACTGCCCACTCTTGGAGCTTTGGACTGTGTGCTCCTGATTAATTTCATTGTTTTCTCTCTTCTACTTTTATGGCTGCAAGGACTTAACACTTTCCTCACCTTTGAGTGTCAGGGTAGCAGCACAAGGAAGGTAGAATAAACAGGATGATTAAACAACCTGCATGCAGCAAGGGGGCAATATTTCAATAGCAAATATTGCTACCCATATACCTCAACAGAATGTGCTAAAGTAAACAAAATGATAGCATAATTATAATAGTTCCAATTATGTTAATTAGACTGCATACACGCTTCATTGATAAGCAACTGTGCTGCAAAAAAACGCTGTAAGCCTAGTTCCTCATCCCGTAGCAGCTTTGTGGTACATATGCTACTATATTCTAGGGTAACATTCAGCCTCTTGCAATTTTTTCCTTTCTTTTATAATACTTTTGTTTAAAGAAAAAATTAAAGTCCCTGTCACCGCATGTTTCTAGAGAAGTTATAGAATCCCAATAGGGTTGTATGCCTGGTGAGTTCCTTAATGTTTTGGTTCCCTTCTCCTTGAACCCCAAATAAAAAAACATTAACATCTCCCATTTGACTAATTAAAATCCAGCTTCAGAGAATGGATTTGTTTTCTAGTCTACTCCAAATTGCATCCTCCGCTTTGATATCACCCATAAAAGAGAACCCCTAAGGGAAGAGATAGTGGAAAGCTGTTGTTCACATAGTAGGTTGCATTTTGGTGCAACTGAAAATTGGAGGAATATGGGACTGCAGATATTTTGATGGGTTTATGGGATGCCCTATTATTTAAAATAAAAAAAGTTCATGAAGGGCAAAGAAATGGAAGTTATGAAATAAGACAAATCATGAAGAAAACTAGAACTGCTCAGAAAGGGGAAATTCCAGTTGGAAGCTAATTGACACCACTTACATTTTAAAACCGAGTGCTAGCATGATTAAAACAATACGATAACTTAAATATGGGACGAGGTCGTACATAAAATTTTAAAAAGTTGTTTAAATCCTTAACTAACCAACGTATTTGAGAAGGCAAAAGTGTCCATCCTATTTAGACCAGATATTATTTGAGACATTGGTCATGAAAGAGTAGCAAATAATTACTTCAAGAAGAAATAAATAAGGAGTGATTTTTTTTTTTTTGAGTGCCAAGAAATTAGTGATCTAAATGAAACTGCTTATAAAATCAGAGAAGAAAATGAGAAACTAAATAGTACTATACCATTGGAGCAAAACACTAAAATTTTGCTCATTAAAAAGAAGCCTAGGCCAGTTATCCACAAGGTTTCACCTTTGTTCTTTTCTCCATTCCCTCCTGTCTCTTCTAGGAGCCTATTTTTATCAGTTACTCACTTTCTCACATTCTTGCTTTCATTTCTTATTTTCTACCTGTTTTTTTCCTAAAAGCTATGAGCATCCTCAAACCTTTCCACTCTAAAATAATTTTTTTACCTCCCTCTCCCTCTCCAGGTTCACATCTTTCTTTCCTTGCCAGAGCTCTTGAAAGAATGTTCTCTTACTTTCGCTATTAGTACTGGGCAGAAATTGCAGTGAATTAGATTTTAAACAAACCAGCAGTTGTTTATTGAAGCAAGACTAAATTCTCTTTGGTGTTGCCTTAGTCACCAATGCAGTTAGGTTGACTTTTAAACCCAGTACCCCTAAAATAGGCTTTTTATATCTAGTGCCTGCTTTTTGAAAATTTTAGTCTTGGTGTTTGCAATGTGCATGAGGTTTGACTTGTATAACATTGCATATTGAACAAAAGAATATTAAGGGAAATAAGAGTTTACTAAAAATATTCATAACAGATAAGTGTGGCCTATAAAACAATCAAAGGACAAAAATATCTGTCTCATGTGGAAAGGTTTAAAACATGTTGAGATGATTTTGTAGACATAAGAAAAGCTAAGGGTAACTGACCATCTGTAATGATATGAAAGATTATCAGGAACGGGGAATACTGCCAGCTGCTCTCCTCTCTGCTGAGGGCAGCAGGATGGGATTAAATTATAACCAGAGAGATTATGTTAGATTTAAGGAATAACACTGTAGCTTTAAGGTGATATTCTTTAAAGTGGATTAACAAGGGACAAAGTAAAATCCTTGCTCTACAACTGTAAAAATAAAGTTTGAAGATGGAACAGACTACACTGTCTCATGTAGTTTAGGTCATTTTTTATAGGTATAATATATGACTAAAAATTGTTACTAGATGATACTCCGCTTATAAAATATACCTGGAGATAGAGGAAACATGAATAAAATGAAAAAGAGCACTTTAGCTTTAGGTAAATATTTTGTTTGCACAGAAAAGTTTCTTTTACTCTTTCTGGCCTTGGCCTTCTATGATATGATATTTTTATGATATTTTTAATATTGGGTTAAGTACAAATGCCTCAAGGTGGAAAGATTGCTTAAACGACTTCTTTGGATTTTCCTTCTAAGCTTTATTATTCTAATTTTTAGGTTTCCACAGTAAGATGAAAGCTTAACAGAAAACCTGTGTTCTTTGTCTTTCTAATTATCAAGAGACCATGAATATAGGTGTTTTAACTTTGTCAACTGCTATAGAAATACACGTACAACACCATCAAGGTCAATATATCTCCTTATTTGAAAATAAGTCTATGGGCTTATCCTTTTTAGAGACAGTGTGAAAAAAACACCAGACAAAAGGGGATGCATGACATAATATAAGGTAGTCCATGATTTATCTGGATGTCTTCTATCCAAAACACTCAGCCACAGAAAAATCACTGGGGAAATGGAAATAAAAATGTTCTGTAGGTCACCCTCAGAGAAGTCACAAAACTGCCCCCTAATGTTAGTGGATTTTACCCATAGAGTGCCTCTCAGGTGATCATGAACCTGCCCTTCTCCCATTTATTTTTCTTTTAGATACTGATGCTGTATATCAAATTTAAACACCAGTTTCCCCAGGCCATGGCAAGAAAAAAGAAAAGTTATGGAAAGGAGTGAGGCAAATCTAAAAAACTGCTGTCGAGGCATAACTACTGAAACAACTGCAGAGAGCAATGCTTCAACCTGCATTCAGTCAGCAGATATTTATTAAGACCAGAAATAAAATAGTGAGAAAAACAAACTTGGTCCCTGCCCTTCTAAAGTTTACAGTCTAGGACAGGAGACATATACTGATGCAATTATTATGCAAAAAAAAAAAAAAAAAACCCACAAAAACATTTTCTTCTTGTGATAAATAGTAGAAGAAAAATTATGGGATTCTATAAAAGTATAAAATATAAAAACCTAGATTAGTCTGGAGGGTCAGGAAATACCTTTCTGAGGAAGGAGTGTTTTATCTGATATGTGAAGGATGAGAAGAAGGTAACTCGTATTTTGGAAGATAGGAGTGTAGTTGGGGAATGGGAGACACAAAAATGTTTCATACAGAAGATATAGCTTATGCAATGGTCCTGAGGTAAGAGGAAGCTGACAAAATGAAAGGACACTACTATGGGGAGAATAACAGTGAGATGAGCTGGGGACGTGGGTTGGGCTAGATTGTACAGAAGGTTATGGGACTAATAGATAAAGAGTATTATAGATTTTTTTAAATTTCAGTGAAGGCTGCAAAGCTATTTGAGTTTTCGTTATGGCAGTAAAATAACCAAACATTGTTTTAAAAACAACACTCTGGCTATAACATGAAGAATGGATTTACTTGGAGCAAGATTGGCTGCAGGAGAATCAGTGAGAAGGCAATTACAGTAGTAGAGTTGAAGATTATGGGAGGCTGAACTAGAATGCTGACAATGGAAATGGAGAGAAGTGGAAAATTCAAAACACATTTAGAAGGTAAATATAGAGAAAGCAAGTAAGAAATATTTGGAGGATTTTCTTGTGGATTATAAAGGAAGGTGTGGGAAAAGGAATTATCTAAAATGACTTCCAGAGCCCATCTAGTATCTGAGGGAACAGTTAGAGACAACCAGATTTAGACAGGGCTTGGAAAGTTTTTCTGCAAAGGGCCAGGAAGTAAATATTTTGGGATTGGGGAGATATATCAGTCTCTGTCACAACTACTCAACTCTGCTGGTATAGAGTGAAAGCAGCCATAGACAACATGCAGACAAATGGGCTCGGCTGTGTTCTAATAAAACTTTATTGACAAAACTAGTCAGTGGGCCAGCTTTGACCCTTGGGCATAGTTTGTTCCCCACTGTTTTAGATGAGAAACACTTTGATTATACACTAGCTTACATTGATGGCCCTGTATTATCAAAAATAAATTTAAATTTTGCTAGTATTTTCTGTTGAATGAAAGCCATGAATATTGAAACAACTTTGAGAACATCTATGGAAAATTATTGGAGTCAGTTTGGGTGCTCAAAGTGTCACCTGAATTTTTCAGGCAACTAAAGTAAATATGGAACACTTTATTCTCTGATAACAGAATGAAAATGGGGTCTGGATATTAATATTGATAACTAAACTTCAGAAAGTTCAGCTTCAAAGCAGGCTGAGCTAATATTCATCCTATCCCAAAGAACCAAGGCAGCAACAAAAACCTAGATCATGAAACAAACCTACATCTCACTGTAATATCACCTTGCCAGGGAATGGCATTTCTCCTGAGTTATAATTCTAGAAAGAAAAAGAGCCTCCTTCACAGGCCCTTAGCAATGAGTGCTTGGGTAGGTTTCCTGAACATAACAGGAGAAAATACCATTATACAAACTCCATGAAGACACTGCCACTAGAATTCTTTACACTGAAAACACTTCATTATAACAACTTGCTTTGGTGTGGAGCATTTGTTACAATTGATGATAGTATATTTTTATAATTGTACTATTAACAAGAGTTCATGGTTTAACTTAGGATTCCTTAATTGTGTAGTGTAATTCCATGGACTTTAAAAAAATTTTTATTCTGTTACCATATACACAATCTAACATTTCCCTCTTTTAATCACATTCATATATATATTTCAGTGCTGTTAATTATATTCACAATGTTGTGCTACCATCACCACTATCCATTGCCAAAATATTTCCATCATTCCAAACTGAAACCTTATAAATGTTAAGCCTTAACTTCTTCCCATTCCCTATCCCTACCCCATCCTCTGGTAATCTATATTCTAGATTTTGACTCTGTGGGTTTCCTTATTTTAATTATTTCAAATTAGTGAGATCATTCAATATTTGTCCTTTGGTGTCTGGCTTATTTCACTCAACATGATGTCTTCAAGGTTCATGCATCTTGTCACATGTATCAGGACTTCATTCTTTGTTTTACAACTGAATAATATTTCATTGTATGTATAAACCACATTTTATTTATCCATTCATCTGCTGATGGACACTTGGGTTGCTTCCACCTTTTGGCAATTGTAAATAATGTGTGCAAATATCTATTAGAGTCCCTGCTTTCAATTATCTGGAGTATATACCTAGAAGTGGGATTGCCAGGTCAAACGGTAATTCTATACTTAATTTCCTGAGGAACTGCCAAACTGTCTTCCACAGCAGCTGCACCATTTTACATTGCCACTAGCAGTGAATGAGTGTTTCTATTTCTCCACATCCTTTCCAAACACTTGTTATTTTCCATTTTTTAAATAGCAGCCATTCTAGTGGGTGTGAACTGGTATCTCACTGTCGTTTTAATTTTCATTTCCCTGATGGCTAATTATGTTGAGCATCTTTTCATGTGCTTTCTAGCCATTTGTATATCTTCTTTGGAGAAATGTCTATTCAAGTCTTTTACCCATTTTTAAATTGGTTTATTTGTCCTTTTGTTGTTAATTGGAAGGATTTCTTTATATATTCCAGATATTAAAGTTTTATCGGATATGTAGTTTCCAAATATTTTCTCCCATTTTGTAGGTTGTCATTTTACTTTTGTAATGAAGTACTTTGGGGCACAAAAGTTCGCTTGTTTGT
>JAQZBX010006454.1:0-53137 GCA_029593785.1 Cabassous unicinctus | reverse complement strand
TGCATAAGTGTGCAGAGGACACCTTAGCTCAGCCTATAATAACCAGGGAAGGCTTCTTGGAGGAGTTTAACGCATGTTCCAAATTCACTCCAAATGCATGTCTCTAATCCTGGTTGCCCATCAACAGAGTAAAATTCCTTCACTTGTCCTTAGTCAATTCCATCTCCCATTCTGCTCAACGAATTCCCCTCTTTCCTCATGGCCCCACCTAGCTCACAACCAGGTCACCCTCAGTAGCCAAACCCACGTTTCCAGAAAACTTGCATTATTCTTTTTGCATGTTAGAATTATATCATTGCCACCTTTCCATTTTTGCCTTAGTTACCAGGAAACTCAAAGTTAGAATCAGAGTACAATTGTTATTTTATCCTAGATTCCATGGAAAGCATCTTTCTCAGCCTTTGAAATGATTCATGAATTTTAATGATAACAATATCATTATTTCATTATTAAAACTGAGGCCATCATATGTTAACCACCTCAACTTATTTCCAAGTCCATTACTTCCCACATCTGTACCATTTATGTCCTTCCTATCCTCATGCCTCAGAGAAATTCATTCAAATTTATAGGTACTGCAGGTGAGCTTTGGTGGAATTACTTGGGCCTGGCCTCCTAACCTATCTATAGACTTGCTAGGTAAATAATTCTTGTCCATAGATATGCAAATACCCTCTGTCCAGTGAATAAACAACCTTTTCCTTCTCTATCCACCTACTCCATCCATCTTCCCATGCCAGTGGGAAAATCCAGTTTTGTGGCCATTTGTAAATTCAGTTCAACATTCCTTTACTCCTCTTAAATTTGTGGTTCTTTGATTTTGAATTGGTTGCAACATCTTTACAATTTCCTTATTAAACAATGAGAAATAAAATCTTTGACAATCCTCATTTTATGTCTGTATGAGTCATAATTTTTGAAAAATATTTTTAACATTTAGTTAAGCTTTTAAAAGATCAAGCCTGTACTTTCAAGTTCTACTTTCTCACTTTCTATTTTACTTTTTAGTTACTCTTTGAAATCTGGCTTCTACACCCTACACCAAACAAACAACAACAGCAAAACAACTATTCCTTGCACTCAACACTATACTGTAATCATTATGAGAAATTTCGGAGTGAACACTTTCCAGTCTTACCTTGATGTAATTTCCTGCATTTGATACTGTTAAATCCAAGTTATATTTACTCATGGGAAAGATAAAGACTTTTTTTATGCAACCAAAACTGATCCAGCCACTGATGTTCCTGACCTTGCTTTCAGTATTTTGAGTTCTTTCTTCTTTGTTTTTAAATCCTGGAGGAGGGAGCTGGAATTAGAGCAGGTATCTATGTAACCCAACTGTCCCTCTTTCAGCGCTTATAAAAGTGCCTCATCCTGGTATGGAGAACTTCCCCAGTTATGCAGCCAAACAACCCTGAAGCTTTATACCTTCTAAAAATAATGTGTACTTTCCCCACAATATCTTACAATATTGTGCTCTGTCTCTTTATTTTAATTCCTTTAGTTTTCATGGCCTCTGATAGATGGCATTCCCCAGATCTCGGTACTCAGCTCTTTTCTCTAAACTCACTCTTACGTGATTTCATCTGGACTCAGGACTTTATGTACTATTCATATGCTGAAGACACCTAAACTTATATCTCCAGCCCAGATCTCATCCTTAAACTCTGGACTTGTGAATCCAACTGCCTGCCTCATATCCCCCTGGATATCACATAGGCACATCAAACTCAACATGTCCAAATCTGAGCTCCTGATCTTTTCTCTCCATTCCTTAAACCTCTCTCTCCCACAGATTTACCCTTTTTAGCAAACTGCAACTTTATCTTCCTGATTGCTCAGCTAGAAAGCTAGAATCATCCTCGATTCCCCCTGTATTAGTCAGTAGTCTCCAGGGAAACAGAACTGACAGGATATACATTTATAATGTAAATATTACAAGGTTTATTATAAGAATAGACTCGTGACTGTGGGGATCGGAAAGCGCAAATTCCGTAAGGCAGCCCTCAAGCTGGGAACTCTAATGAAGGTTTTCAATGAATTCCCCAGGAGAAGCTAGTGGACTGAAGTAGACACGGAAATTCTTCTTTCTGACTTCTGAAATCATCAGTTCACCCTTTAAAGGCTTCAGCTGATTGTATTCAGACTTCTCTCATTGCTGAAGACAATCTCCTTTGTTAATTGAGATGTAATCAGCCATGGATGCGATCAACCTACTGATGATTTAAATCCATGAAATGTCCTTACAGTAACAATCAGACCAAAATGATCACCATAACCAAGCCAAGTTGACATATGAACTTAACCATCACTCCCTCCTTTCTTATGTTCCTCACATCGGTCCTTCAACAAATCCTGTTGGCTCTACTTTTACACTGCATCAATACTCCCACCAGTACTAACCACTGCCACAACTACCACCCTGGTTCAAGCTGCTGTTGTCTTGCCTGGAATATGGCCTCCTAACTGTTTTTTTTGTTTTGTTTTGTTTTTTAACTTTTGCCCTTGTTCCCTACAGTCTATTCTCAACACAGCAACCAGAGCAATTTTTATAAGACACAAGTCAGATCATGTCACTCCTCTGCTCATAACTTTCTAATGGCTGTCCACCTCCTTCAGATTAAAGCCAGAGTCTTAGAATGGTATAAGGCCCTACATGATCTTCCCCTGATCCTCCACTAGAATGTGGACCTCATCTCCCACTGTCACCTCCTTACCACTCCCACCTCCTTTCTCTTCCTTGAGCACAAGAAGCACACTCTGACCTGGAGGTCTTTATACTCCTAATCTCTCTGACAGGAAGCCTCTTTCCCAGATATTGACAGAGCTTGCCCACTTGCTTCTTTCAAATCTTTGTTCAAACACATCATCTTCTCAGTGAAACTGTTTTTGTATTTTTTAGACCAGTGCTACATGTAATGTTATTTTTTTTTATTGCCAATATTTAAAAACAGGAAAATTTCACATGCACACCCCAAATTCCAGCTCCTGCATGGAGAGCTGTTATTTGAGCCAAGTTGGAGCTGCCACGCCCTTTGAGCAAGGATGAGTGCTGTCCTGTCCCATTCAGAGTCCTCCCCACTCCCTATCATAAAATTGCAGCTGGGCCCTCCCTATCCTACCCTCTGCCTTTTATTTCACCATAGACTCATTGCCTGACATTTTTGTATTTTGCTAATTTGGTTATCGTCTATCTCACCACAGAAGGCTATCTAAGATGCAAAGTTGTCCATATTCCTTCTGTTGAAAGGCAACATAATGTCATGTTTATGAGTTTTGGTTCTGGAGTCAGATTTCCTGGGTTCTATCAGTCAACCTCTCTGTGACTCAGTTTTCTCATCTATAAAATGAGAATAATAAAAGTACTTTTCTCATAGTCTTGTTGTAAGGACCAAATGTATGTGTATGAAGTACTTAGAACAGTGCCTAGCACATGGAAAGTGCCCAGTAACTGTTATTCTTGTGGTTAGTAGGTTCTGTGGTTTCCACTCAAGACCCCCCTCTGCAGGCACACACACTCATCCTCAACTGCTGAGGCTATCTGCTCACAACTGTGTCCTTAGCTTCAGGGAAGTGCTTTGTCCAAGCTTCAGGCTCTCTCAGGGAGAGGCCCACTGTGAATGGCTGATGCAAAGATGCAAAGGCCATGACCAGTTGCCTCAATCTGAGACAATATTGAAGACCATCCCAGAGCCACAGCTCCCTATATGATTGGCCGAGGCCCCAGGGGCAACTACACTGCAGGTTAGCTTCTCTCTCTGACCAATCCTGCTTTCCTTACAGATTTATCTCCCAAAAACACTCTCCAGTAAACTTCCTGAAGCATTTCTCTGTTTCAGAGACTGTTTCCAGAGAACCCAATCCAGGACATTGTATGAATCTGTCAACAATTCCTATAGATAAACATCTAAATCTTTAGGATAGTATATGGGCACTTTGTGAGTTGACCCCACTCTTCTCCCTACCCTCATCTCCCACCTTGCAACTTTTCCTCTAACAACATTGAACTGCAGTACCTGGATCCCAAGCAACTTCCATGGAGTTCACTGCCTTTTTCAAGCTTGCAGTCTACTAGTAATTTCTTCCTGGATAATTCCTCCTCATTCTTACAGACAGCTCTTGTCTTTCAAAAGGTCTAAATTGATTTTTTTTTTTTTTAATTGATTTTTAATCTCACCTGAGAATTGTTCCTCTATGCTCTTAAAGATCTTTGTTTGTACTTCTATCAAATTATTACCTTATATTAAAATTGTATAGAATATTGATATTACAACAATGGCTTTATAGTTATTATAAGGAGGTCTACTAATTCAGCATCTGGAGAATTGCTTAAGGTTTCATTGTAGTTTTTAGTGGGGTGACAAAACTACAAATTTGTCATGAGCTGTAAGTCTTTTTTCATCAGAATTAAGTCTTATACGGGTCTTGCACAAGAATATTTTAACTCTTTGTTTGTTAATATATTAACAAACAAACATTATTCTCAAAGCAAGATAAGGTAGCTTCTAATGAGTGGATTTTAAGAAAAATTTGTCTTTGTTTTTGGTGGGGGTAGGACAAAGTGGGTGTCAGATGAAGACAGACCCCTGCTTTTGTTGACAAGAAAAAAGTGAGGACTAAGTATGAAGATGGATCCCTGATCATTGGTTTGGGCAGAGATGGGATGTCTGTGGTAGGTGTATCTACCACATCATCCTTCCTTTGCAGATGATATCCAGAAGTCTTGCTGGGGATCAAGCAAGAGTAGTCTAACATTGCAACCTTTGCTAGTCCATTCATACAAAAGTGAAAGGGGTTCGGGGTTAGGGCAGGAAGTTAGTAATATTTTCTTCTCTTTTCCTTTTCTTTTTTATTCTTTTAAGTGTCTGGTATTAACTTGGTAATTAGGGCGGGTAAGGGATTACCACCTAGGTAAATAGGGTGGGTAGATTGGGATGAACAGCTTCATCCAATCTTAATTTTCTGGCTCAATCAGAGACACTGTAAAACATTCAAGCAAAAGTGTTGCCTCCTTTCTCTCTGGTAAATGGCAAAACACAGCTAACATCTGCTCCTGAGTTTTATCCATTTATAATCTAGACATTGAGAGCTGACTCAAATTTCTTGGTCCCCAGTCCAAATTTTTGGATATGGACCCACTGGCTCAATACAGGCAAGTGTGTACTTCTGAGCCAATCAACCATGGCTAGGGCATGGAGTCATGTAGTATTTATGGGGCAGCTCCCACAGTCATAATATGGGTAAAATAGGGTATTAGAAGCAGAGAATGCAATAGGTATCCACTGTATTATTATAAGTTTTCTTGCAGAAAATGCTCTAGATTTTCACCAGTGTTTTCTAGTACAGTGGATTGAATTGTGTACCTCAATTTGGACACATTCTTGGCCTTGGTCTACATTCTGATGGGTGTGGATCCATTGTAAATAAGATTACTTCAAGACGTTACTTCAGTCAAGGTGTGGCCCAACTGAATCAAGCTGGGCTTTAATCCAGATTACTGGAGTCCTTTAAAAGCAGAATGAAAGTCAGATGTGGAAAGAAGCCATGGGGAACAGCCAGAAGCTGGAAGTCAACAGAATCCAGAAAAAAAAGAAGATGCTGCTGTGTGCATTGCCACATGACGGAAGAGCCAAGGACCGAAGGATCGCCAGCAACCAGCCCTAGAACACCATAGTCTTGGGGAGAAAGCACAGCCTTGCTGATGCCTCAATTTTAGACTTCTCTAGACTGAAAACCATGAGCCAATAAATTCCTGTTTTTTAAGCCAACACACTGTATGATTTTTTTGGTTATTTTTTGTTATTTTGTTGCTGCTAGGTTGTTCTTTTCCTGTTCTTTTTTTTAAAGCTAGTAAACTAGAACACTAGGTATCAGTTAAAAAGGGAAGGTGTACACATAAAAAAGTATATATTTCAACCTCAGAGAGACTTCATATCTTGAGTTTTCATGGTGGCTCTAACTTCATGAATATTTTACAGACAAAACCTGTCCTTTGAGAAAGAATGTATAGTTGACTTGGTGAGTTGTATTTGTTTATTTCTTCTGTATAGGTTAGGAGTAAACTGTAGCTACATCAGAAATTGTATGACTTGACAGTTGATGCTTCTACATCTTTCTGCTGATTAATGAACTCTCAACATCTAAATTTTGAGCAAATGCAAATTAAAATTTACTGATAGCTTTGTAAATACACACACTTAGTCCCTAAGCCAACCAGGCAAGCAGTACAAAAGCATTACAACTACAAACAAACAAACAAAAAAAAACAGCCACATTGCTTTCTCTCCCCAACTGGGAAGTTTATTGATAGTAAAATAAAAATAATTTACTTTATCTTGCCCAACATGAGCTTGTATATTCTTCTGTAAAGGGTGCGAGACTGAGAGAAGTCTTACAATCTAGTGACTACTGACTAGCTGTAGCACTAGACAAGTCACAATTGCTGGTTTCTGTTTTCCCATTTGTAAAATAAACTGATTAGACAGGATGTCTAAGCGTCCTCCCAACTTCAAAACTCTCATCCGCTTAATTGTGAGTCTCAGAGCAGGTGCCTAAGTGGTTATTTATAAGACTAACACTGTTAATAAAGCAAAAGTAAGTTTACTAAAAGTCACTGTAGAAAGGGAGAACAGCACTTTGACAGAATTGATAGGGAGAAGTCAGAAAAGTATTTTATAGAACTTGGTGGGCTGGCCTAAGATGTTTATAGCAAGTCTTTCAAGGTGGGAAGCCAATAGGAGATTGGGTAAGTTTGTGAAGTAATAGTTTAGGACTGACATATATAGAAAGGTGAGAATCTTGAAGTGAGTCTTGATAAATAAAGTGTGGTTTGATAAGAGAGCCCTGCTGTCTCAGATAAACTGAACTGCAGGGATTTCCTGAAGCAAACAGTGAATTTATGTATTGGCTTATGGTCTTGTCTTCTCTGGCCAAAGTTTCCTGGAACGAACACCTAAGTCATGTTGATGCAAGTGGGCTTAGTTTTTAGGCCTAATGCCTAATAGCTATATTATGTAGATGAAGGTAGCCACAGTTCTTATGAACTTTAAGATGATACCAAATAAAATAGCCTGCATCAGAGAAAAGATCCATTTCCGGCTTCTTTTGGGTTCCATATATATATGTTCAACTCTTGCTTGGTATCTCCTCTTGGATTCTTCTTTTCAGTATACTGCACCACCATTGACCCAGTTGTGTAAACCAAAATTCTAGGAACATCTCTTTTCCTCATACCCCCACATACCATCAAAGTCTTGTTGGTTGTTCCTCAAAACTATATGCAAAATTCAACCATTCCTTAACATTGTCAGTGTTATTATCTCTTGTCCAGGCACAGAGTCATTACATTGTAACATGCCACACTAGCTTTTCATTCTTTTTCTGTTATATGCATGTTTATTCCAGTATCAGGGATTTTGCATTAGTCTTGCCGCTTTCTGGAGCACCATTCCTCCAGATCTTTTCTATATTTCCTTCTTTTCTATGTTTCCCATCATCACTGAGGTTCTTTATTTCCCCAGAGAAGACTTTCCTGAATAATCCTGACAAAAGTTGGCCTCCCACCCCCATCACAGTATTCCATTTATTTTATAGCATTTAGCGGTTTCTGAAATTATATCATTCTATACTTAGTTTCCCTTCTGTCTCTGCCCAGCAAATATAAACCCTATGGGGGCAGAGACCACAACTGCTATGTACCAGACCCTATATCTCCATGGCCTTGAAAAGAGTCTGGCAAATAGTGGAGTCTCAAGAAGTGAGTTGATTCAAGAAGAAATTTTCAGTAAAAAATGAATGGATGGATGGAAGGATAGATTAATATAGTATTTTAAAAGTAATAACCATTAAGTGGTGTTTTAGTTTGCTAAAGCTGCTCAGAACAAAATACCAGAAATGAGTTGGCTTTTATAATGGGAATTTATTAGGGGAAAATCTTACAATTCCAAGGCTGTGAAAATGTCCAAATCAAGGCATCATCAGAGATGCTGTCTCACCAAGGTCAGCTGCTGGTGATCCCAGAGTCCTCTCTCACAGGGCAGGGTAAAAATGGTAGACCTCCTTCTCTGTGTGTTTCATTTATATAAGACTCCAATAAAAGGATTAGGACCCACCCTGGGCCCCACAATCTAATCAACAGCCCTTAACTAAAGCAATCTAATCAAAGTGATCTAATCAGAATATCCCTCAACTGAATCTAACCCAAAGGTCCCACATAAAAAAACTTACATGTACAGGAATGTATTAGCTTAAGAACATAATTTTCTGGGGTCCTCAGAAGACTCAAACCAGGACAGTGGTAATAGAGTTAAAGATGCTAAGTATATAATCTCTACCCTTATTGATGGCTTGCCATGCATATCTTGTCACTTACGTTATGTTAAAGACCACCTTTCAACCAAAGAACCCAAAGTGCGGTATAATGAAATTCTTTTCATGATAGAACTGAGCACCATCAGATAGGTATTTTATTAGACTACTTAAAGAGTCAGGAAAGGGAGGATGGTTAGTGATGACAAATTTGGGGAACATCTGACTGGTTAACCAAGTAGCTCAAAACTAAAAATAAAATCATTAGCAAATCTTGCCTTAAAACTTAACCTCCTAGACTTAATAGTATTTATTTGCTTACTTATTCAGAAACTAAATGTTAAAAGAGCTTTCTGGGATTTTGCAAGCATATTTAAAATACTATTTCTTTTTGTTTTTCTTTAGCTCAGAAGAGCAAAATTGAACATTAATGATTAAAATAAAATATACTAATTGTAATATATGCTCTACTCATGCAATTTAATGGGAGCCGGTTTTCAGCTGCTGGGGGCGAGGGCAAATGCTAGTGAAGGTCTGTTTCTACCAAACAGGTATTTAAAAGAAATCTCCACTTTATTAACTTCTTCCCCAAAACATATTACTGTAAATTATGTTTGTGGTTAGAAACCAGCGAATAGAAAGAAGGGAACTTCTCTTAATTACAAATTGCCTTATCACTCTTCAAGATTTTGAAGTAAATTTAATTAATAAATTTAACAAAAAAACTACTAAAGAAACCTCTACTTTGTGGGTGTACACTAAAGTACCCTTCCTGTGGTGGGTGAAGGAATAGCTCTAAAACTTTAAAGAATACTCTGAATGTGAATTCATGGGTAATAGTGATGATACCACCCACATTGGTGTTATACAAACCCTGATTTATCCATATTACAAATGTTCTAACCACAATCTTTTCTAATTATTTTGTTCCAAAAAAGTACCTTCCAATTAGACAAATAATTACATTCAACCAATTCTTTCATATATCAGCTACCCAAAGCAGTTTTTAACAATCTCTAAACTTTAAAAAAAAAAAAAAAATTGGCCCTTCTCTAAAAGAAAAGAAGCCTTTCCATTTTATCCATAGATTTAGAAAAGTGATCATTATTACTGTGTGAAATATTACCCAGTGGACTTTCCACACAAAAACATAACTCAAAATGAACCTGTGGTTGCATCTATTTACATTTTTAGCAGAGTTTCTATAGTTCATGAATTATTTTGACTGGCATTTTATAGTGCAATGACTTTATAATTCTTTGCTCATAAAAAAGATTTTCTAAACAAATGTTCACCAACATGTAATAAGTGTGTAAAAAATACATCAGAGCAATGGTAAGATGAGGCTCAAAAACTTGGAAATAGGGTTGACAGTTCATTATAAAATTATAAAGTATATGAGAAATGGATAAACTTTTAGATATGCAAAAACATCTCAGAGAGCAGATGTAGCTCAGTGGCTGAGTGCCTGCTTCCCATGTACAAGGTCCTGGGTTCAATCCCCAGTACCTCCTTAAAAAAAAAAAAATCTTAAAGAGACTGGCTCATAGACTTGAGAAAGCCTAGGGTCTAATTGATTGCATTAATATTTTTCAAAAATATGAATTAATGAATGCATACAAAAAGATGAAAATAAAGGTAAACCAGGTCTCCAGTATTTAATTTGTCTTAGTCCATGGAGAGTGGAAGCCTGAATACAAGAACTCAATCTGTGGGGTCTCTTTGGAGCTGCTGTGGAATTTCCTATGGGAGGGTCTTATAGGGCACAATCTCCCCCACCATGAGGAACTAGGAAACTGTATTGGAATTGCATCTGCAAATTCCACTTTTATTAAGGTTGTTTCAGGGGTGCTGATGCAGATTTGGTCCCTCAACCCATACTTTGGTGCTGCCACTGGCTATTCCTCTATAGTAGAGCTGCATGTCTCAAGATATCTCATGGCACCAGGATTTAGTTGAATGTGCCCTGGTTTCCAATACCTGCTACATCAGGTATTGGCATGAGATATTCATAAAATTATTCAATTTCTCTGAATTTCGGTTTGCTCATTTGAAAGTGGGTATAATAATATCTTAATCAAAGGTTTGCATAGTTGAATGTATAAAAATGCCTAGTATATAGGCAGCAATTTAACAGCATCTATTATTACTATAACAGCTTAATGCATTAAACACTTAAGTCTTTTGTCATCTAATAAACATTTCTTGAACACAGAGATAGTTTCCTATTTCTGCTGTAATAAATGACCACAAACTCAGTGGCTTGAAACAACCCAAATTAATGATCTTACAGTTTCAGAAGCCTGAAATGGGTCTCACCTGGCTAAGATCAAGGTGTCATCAGGGTTGGTGTTCCTTTTGGATGCTCTAGGCAAGAATGCATTTTTCTTTCTTTTTCTAGCTCCTAGAGGCCTTGGCTGGTGCCCCCACCTCCGCCCCACCCCAGCCAGCAATCACACCCCTGCAACCTCTGTATCACATCACCTTCTCTGACTCTGACTCTGCTGACCCCTCTTATAAGGACCCTTGTGATTGCATTGGGTCCACCTGATAATCCAGGACACTCTTTCCGTCTGAAGAGCCTTAACTCTCTTTTGCCATGTAAAAAGTAGAGCATTCACAGGTTTCATGGATTTGGATGTAGATGTCTTTGGGGACTGTTATTCTCCCTACTGCAAATACCTTTCCTATGCTATCCATGTAGTAAATCCTGTGCTCATCACTAGTGCTAAAAAACAAGTGAGGTCCAGGTTCTCCTTTTAAGGAGCTCACATTTAGTGGAGAAGACACATAAATTGATAATTGCAATACAGTAGAGTAGGTGTAATGATACAGTTATGCACAGTATGTCATGGTAGTACAGAAAAGAGGCAAGTAATTCAGCTTGGGGGTGGAAAGTGCAGGTGGGGAGGGAGGGGATGTTAAAGAAAGCTTCCTAGAAGGGATGATGCTTAAGTCAAATTTTAAAGGATATGTGGGAGTTAAAGGGAAAAGGCACTGCAGGCAGAGAGGACAGCCTGAGCAAAGTCACAGAGAAATAACTACTCCTGTAGGTCTGATTCCACACATGCTTGGCACCTTTCTGCTTACAACTTGGCTTCCTTCTATAAGGAAAGATTACGTAGGTCAGAGGATTCAAATACCCAAATTCTCTTGGCAATAATATTTCTCATTGTAAATTAATAAATTGCCATTCAGATGTACATACCAGTCTTTACTGACTACTGACCAAACAATAATTTTGCCCTATTCTTTGCTAACAGAAATCCAATTTTGCTCAGAGATTTGGTAGTAATATACTCAGGGAAAGTGGGTCCTTCTTCAGCCCCAAGGGATAAAATGTGATTATTCGAATTCAAAGGAAAATCCAGTCTGTTTTGCCTTGATTGGTTTAGGGTCAGGTAGGTGACATACTATGGCTAGTAACATATAACAGAAAATAGAAATATGTTGGGGAGCTTCTGAGAAATATTTTCCTTCCTGATAAAAAGAGAGAGATATGAGGAGATGCTGTCAATCCTTCTTTCTTGCTTGTTTTTTTACTCTGTTGCTTGAGGATGTGATGTTTGGAGCTGAAGCAGCCATTTTATGACCATGAGGCAACATATTATGATACACTGAGCATGAGAACAGAAAGATGAAAAGCTGAGTCTTCCTGACACCACTGAGTGACTAGACCAAAGCTGCTGGGTAAAGGCCAGAGTGAAGACTTCAAACATTATCTGCAAACTAATCAAGAGCTCCATGTTATCCAGATTAACCCTCTCTACACGTTTTATGCAAAAAAGAACATCTATCTATCTTATTATAGTCTGGTATGCCAGATTTCAGGAGGATAATGGGAGAAGAAAGGAAAGTATAACCTGAGAAAATGTGCATTTAATTTAATCATTTTCTAAACTTTATAAACTACTAAGCTAAATCTAATATTATCAAATCAAGAAAAATCACCTCATCTAACTCTCTACATCCCCTTTCCCAACAATTTTTAGAATTTTCTTATTCTAATTAGGTCTTAGATACTAAAAAAAAAATCTCTATTATATGTATTGAAATAACACTTCTCCATTATATTTGAAGGAGTTCAACTGGGCACAAAATTGCTTATAAAGAATTATGAGATTTTAAAATTTTTAAACAATATTGTTTAATTTTCCTTCAAATTTTGGCTCATATTTATACATATGTTCCTCCCTGAACTCTCTAAAAATAAGTTTGAGGTTTATACACATACATCTTTTTTGTTGTTTGTTAATTGTACTATTAACTATAGTCCATTGTTTGCAATGGGGTTCACTGTGTTGTACAGTCTTATGCTTTATATTTTAACTTTTATTCTGGTAACATATATACAAAACTTAAAATTTCCCCTTTTAACCACAGTCATGTATATAATTCGGTGCTGTCAATTAGACTCATAAGGTTGTGCTATCATCACCATCATCCATTTCCAAAACTTTATAATCAACCCAAATAAAAATTCTGTACAATTAAGCATTAATTCCCTCATTCCCTACCCCCAATCCAGCACCTTATACACAAACATCTTTAACGTCATGAATTTCACGATTTAGAGTACAAAAATAACAAATAATTAATGAATAAAGAACTAGAGAATATACCTAAACTGAGTATTCCATTTAGTAACCTTTTATTTTTAACTATTTTTTTATTACAATTAAAGCTTAACAAAAGTTCTGAGCAGTTTTTGTGCATTGTTGCATTAAATATTAATTTATAGCACATTTACACAGCAATTATTCTTGCTGCTGTGAAGTGCTTTTACTCTGCTCACTCAACATGCAAAAATATCAAATTACTGTACATTAAGATGTCAATGACAAAAAGGAACATTCTAAAAATATAGTGATTTTAAGCCTATTACAAAATGATTAACTTCTCCTTTACCAGTGAGTATATACTCCAGGTTCCCTCAAATGCTTCTTAGAAATCCTTATGAAACAAAGAGACAAACTTCTAGTATTTTATACTGATGGATCAGTAGCAAGAAATATCTCCTTGATTCCTTAACACTTGTTATCACAGAATTAGACTTTGCTCTTCAGACAAGGATGAACCTTGGCTGTGTGAAAGGACAAGTTAATGTACACTTGTCGACCTTCTTGATATCCTTTCTGTTTCATTTTTGGCTAAAGCACTACTTCGAATTGAAATGTTTAGGCAAGACTTAAAGTGATTCTCAGTTCTCATTCATAGAATGGAAAGAAAAATTTTTAAAGTACTGCTTCTATGTATCAATACAATTAATTTACCACTTCTTGTTCTCATCATAGCCTTGAAAAATTTCCCTGAAGTGCCTATGTATGAGAAAGATAATTCACTACTATTTTTTGAATATTTTGAAAGCTAAGGAATTTGATAAAACACTCCCTTTTCTGGATGGCTTATGAAAATCTGTTTAAGACAAGTCTGATCCCTGGCAAGCCCAACTTTACCATTGCCATACTCAGGGAACAGCTTTTATTAATTTATTCTTTCAACAAATATTTTTTAGTGTCTATAATAAGACGAATGCTAGAGATATATCAGTGAGCAAGAAAAACTGGTCCCTTTGTTCTTACGAGTTTCAGTCTGGAGGGAAGGGGTTGGGGTGAGGTAGGGTGGAAGGGAAAGAAAAGAGCATTTAATGAGTGGCCACTCTTGCTAGTTCCTCTACTAATTAATCTCCATGCATGATCTTACGTAAACGTCACAGAAACTCTACAGCAAAAGTATTTTTGTAATTATTCACCTTTTATAGATGAGGAACTGGAACTTAGAGGAATACATAATTTGCTCATAAATGTACAGCTTGTAAGTGGCAGAGTCAGGAATTCAAACCTAGTTGGCCTGAATCCAAACTTCATCCACTAAAACACAATGCCAAAATGCCTCTCTATTATTACATGTTCATAACTACCAATAATAGATTTTTTTTGTTTGTTTATTTGATAATAAAATGTTTTTCCTCATAGTTGAGTCTAATACACACTTTCTTCATACACGTGGTGATCCAACTAGATGTCTTTGGGCCTAAGTGATATCATTTAGCACTGATGGCATGTGGGTTGGCATCTTCAAATAAGCCATCATAGAGACTTTTGGTACACAGATTAGAGATATACATAGATACAAGGTACACATACATGTATATACAAGAGATATATATACACACAAGATATAAAGATATATGTATATATATACATACATATATATATATATATATCATGGAAAAAGTCAATAGCATGTGTGAACAAACAGAGAATTTCAACAGAGAGATTTAACCTTAAAAAAATCAAATGAAATGTTAGAAATGGAGAATATGATATCAAAGACAAAGAATTTATTTTCATGGGCTTAAAAGCAGTCTGGACTCAGCAGAGGAAAGGGTCACTGAACTTGAAGACCTTTGGGTCAATAGATTTTACCCAAATGATAACACAAAACACAGAGAGAACAAAAGAATTAAAATAAAAACAGACTGCAACATCCAAAACCTTTGGAACAATACCCATGACACATTCAATTGGAGTTCCAGAAGGAGAGAAGAGACAATGGGGTGTGTTTCCAATAATTTTGCAAAATTTTTGATAGAAATCAATTCACAGAACCAAGAAGCTCTGCAAATCATAAGCAAGATAAATACAAAGCAAACCACACATATGTACATCATAGTCAAACTGCAACATCTTTATGGTGTTGAAAAGAAAAAAAAGTCAACCTAGAATTTGTCAATAAATGACCTAAACGACAAGAAATGCTAAACAAAATTCTTTGGTCTAAAGGGAAATGGTATCAGATGAAAGTAATATCAGAAGGAAGGAATAAAATCACTAAAAAGGTCAATGTACTTTTTATTATCTTTATTTCATATGTATATATTATATATATGTATACATATATTCATATACAGATAGAGAGATAGAGATAGATGATTAGATAGGTAGATAGATAGATAGATAGATAGATAGATAGATACCGATTACCTGAAATAATGAAATAACTGGCAGGAAAATATTATGGAAAATAGGATACCATTTATAAGGTCAAGGAAAAAAAATCACAAGGTAATTCACAAAAAGCTAGTAAGAATGATGTGGAGTTGTCATAAACAATTAAGGTATCAGCAGCGGTCCCTCAACCTGGAATCCTGAGATCTAGGTGTGATTGGCTCTAAACCCCTATTTTCATGCCCTGAATTCTTGATCTATGCTCTGCATATTTGTATCTATTCAAATAGATACATTGGCACAAGCTGGGGCATAGTCCATGCTCTCACTTTCTCTCTCCCAACCCAAAGTAACCTTGAATTAAAAGACTGTAGCAAAACTTTTACTGAGGAAAGGAGCCTGCATGTTTCACTTCAAACAACTGAAAATCATTTGTGGGTCATCCCTGTTCTAAAAAGTCCCTTTTTCATCCACTGCCAGAGTTTTGTCACTGGCCACTTGCCTCATTTACCACTTATCCTTCCATCTTCATACGAGCTTCTCTCTTTGACCTACCACCCTTCTGGCCCTTTTTCGCCCTCTTTTTCTCTGTTCTCCCTCAAGAGATAAATCAAAATTTTCTCATGTTCTCAAGCAGAGCAACGTAGCCACTCCTCTTACTCTGGCTTCTATGAACAGTCTCACCTTCAGAGCTGTTTCATTGCTTATCTCCAGAGGCTTCACTTATATTACAGTCCATTTAAATGGGCTCCCTGGAGTTGTGCAGTATGTGAGGGCCCTGCCTTTATTAAGGGATTTTCCTAGTCAAAAACTCTTCTATACCCAAGACAATTCTGGTGCCAGTTATTATGATAATAATGCTCCACCTCTTTTGCGTAAAGGCCCTACAAAAACTTTCTGGGAGATTAAATAGTTAATAAGTGGAAAGCATTCCTAACCCTAACCCTAACCTAACCCTAACCCTAACCCTAAACCTAAGGATTAAGGCTAGGTGTATTGACATTTGGGTCAATAGATATTTTTCAAACTAAAACACAAAGAGAAAAAAAAGGATGATTAATATTGTAAAAATGTCTGTTCTTTCCAAATACTTCCTAGGATGTCATCCATTCTAATTAAGATGCCAGCAGGGTTGTTTTTTTTGTTTTGTTTTGTTTTTTCTTCGTATGTGACAATAATTGTATAGTATATTTGAGAAATTAAACAAGAGATAATAGCAAAAAATAAATCTTTTGAAAAAAAATGAGAAAACATTAGCCCCTAAAATAGCACTTCACATCTATCTGTAATCTATAGTCACCTATTTAATGTTTCCCATCTCTCTCTCTCTCTCTCTCTCTCTCTCTATCTCTATCTCTCTCTCTCCATCTGTCTATCTATCTACCTATCATCATCATCATCTGTTTAACTATCAGCATCTATCATCTTTGATATTTCTTTTGTGGACATCTGAAGTAACATTTTCCCCTTCCTTCTGGAGAAGGGCATTCACCCCCACTATACATCCCATGTGATTTTTGTGAAGCTGCAAATCATCAGACTCCACTACTTGACTTAAGGGTAGACATGAGATGTAGGCAGGACCACAAAGTAAACCATTCTGTTGATCATAATGGTTGGCCCAGAGATAGGTAAATGACTCAACTCACTCAGAGTCTTTCCCAGGAAAAGTTTAAAATGAAGCTGAGAAAATATCTCCCCTTTTGGAGAAGATGACTAGGATAGCATGAGCCCAGAGCTGCTGGCAGATATTTTTCTGTCAGGTGGAAAAAGCCCATCTGTTATAGGAGAGAATGAAGCCAAAGAGAAGTAAGCACACATGAGAGATGGAGCAAGTGTGAGAGAGCATCCTGGAGGTGTTGAGTCCTAGTTCTAAGTCCTGAGGTCCAAGAACCTCTCTGGTTCCTGAAGACCTTCTATCAATTCTCTAACTTTCCCTAATATAATTCTAATGCCCTCTTTCTGCTTTCACTAATTAGGTTTCTGTCATTTTCAGCTGATAGTGCCATGACTAATTGTCATATCTGCCTAGCCAGCTAGCTACCCATCCATTAACCTCCTGCTTTGCTTCACACAGAATTTGACATGTATCTATATATCTACATCTATTATCATATAAAATTATATCTGTATGTATATGAATTAATGATGTATTAAATATATATCAATATATCTATACCTATAGATATACAGATATAGAAGGAGAAGATACAGATGAGATATATAGATATAAAAATAGGTATAGGCATAGAGATTCACAATTAAAGGGAAAATTTAGCCTCCCTCTGCCCCCCTCTCTTGTGGTTACCTCCCAAGTGAGGAAATGAAGAGATACCAGCCTGATTCGCCATGATTCAGATATGTTTTAGGGTTATGATTTACTAGTAGATGGTTTTGGTGGTGGTGGTAATGGTAGTGGTAGGAGAATTGGTATTAGCAATAGTGGCAGACGTAGTAGTGTTAACAGATTTTATCTAGGTCCTTGGCTAAACTGCAGGAAATGAATTTCAAGAGCACACCACATTGATTAGGCCAGTAATTTATTAAGGTAGGAAGGGAAGAGAAATGGGAGAAAATAACAGATCATAGGTCCCAGGGAGAGAGGAAGAGGCTGAAGCCTGATAAAGAGGATCAATTTACAGACTACAATTTCCCATCATAGATTATAAATGCCCAGGTTTTACTTGCATATTAATCAGGGGGGGCAAAGAAGGCCAGAATAGGGCACGAACAGGAACCAGGACAGGGTGAAGGCAAGAGAGAGCAAAAGGTCTTTGCACTTGCTTTTTAAACCATTAATTATTCCACCCCTTTGCGAATGGTATGGGAGGAGTTTCAGTTGTTTGCTGTTTTGATTGATTTTGATTGATTACTCCACCCATCAATACCCAAGAGGGCCCAGTGATAAAGTCCCAGGGGCTTCTCCTGGTTTCCGGAAGAAATCTTGTTCTGAATGGGATTTCTTGCAAGGGTTTTCCAGCAGCCATCTTGGGGGTATTGATATCCATGTGGACTTTTTACCAGGTTCCAGATCCATCTATTGATTCCCTATCTAGCCTGCTTCAGCAGTTCTGTTAGTGGGTGTGCAAGAAGGTGGCTGGATGTCCTGTAGCTTCTGCTTCTAGAGTTGAAGTGGGGCTCAGTGGTTTTGGGAAATAGATGGGATAAAAGTCATAAATTAGTATGGAATAATAGATTCTGAGCAGACAAATGGCATGAGTTATTTTATGAAAACCGAGGGAGTTTTCACAACTCCCATTGTTTGGGGGCACTCTGGTCACACCCACCTTAACTTTAAGTAATCTGACTTCAATTGTGTATGCTCTCTCAGTTATCCTGGGTCACTGAAGGAAAGTCTAACTCTTCTTTGCATATTATTCTACCACTCCCTCACATTCTTGTTACTTGGCTGTTTTCCCCCTCCCCTCATTTAGCGAATTTGTGAAAATCTCTCAAGAGTCTTGCTTCTGTTTTGTATATTTATTCACTAATCTGTCCATTTATTCAAATTTATATTTAATGAGTACCTACTATGTAACAATTACTGTGCTAGTGGCATCTCGGGAGCTTTCAGCCTGATAAAGAGATGGGCATGGATACGTAATTGCTAGACCCAGCCCCATTTAGCAGGGCCTTGGTGTGCTTGGTCTAACCACCCTACCTCAGCATCTTAATGTTTCCTGCCCCCTCTCTCCTGTGTTAGGTATCCAAATCTCCTCCCAGGGCATAGCTGGGGATACAGCAGAGCCCCGGTATCCTCTGGGGATATGTTCCAAGCCCTACAGTGGATGGCTGATACTGCGCATGTAAGCGAATACCAACATCCTCTCACGCTCTGCAGCAGTTACTTTTGCAGTTTGAGGTGCAACAGAAAAACTAGCATGAATTTTGTCTTTATGCTTCATCACTTCACGAATCGGCGATTCGTTCTGGCCATAGAACCTGGGAATATCCGTATACTATTTTCTTTCTTTTTCAATCATATCGAGAATTTTTACTTTTTCACTAATAGGAAGCACCTCACGGCTCCTCTAAGGCTTAGAAGCACTACCAAGCCCACGACTCTCGGGCTTTGGGGCCATTGTTACAGTAAATGAGGACTTTCTTAAAGGTACTGCAGTAACACCACAACGAATGCCATCAGCGAGAACATGACAGGCAGACTGGAGGCAAGTTTCGCTTGGGAGCCTGGGTATGGGGACAAGGGTATGAGTCATGCACTGGGCTGGCAGACTTCACCACGTTACAGCCTGTACTCGCTGGGCGGGAGGTTTGACACTTATGAACCACTTATTTTTCATTTTCCTAAATTTTCCAAATTTTCCAATTTTTTTCATTTCCACCACGGTTGCCGACAGCTGGATTTCTAGGTTCTTCGCTATGTCGTGAGAAGGAATTCAAGCGCCAGGTTAATTAGGCAAGTAAGGAGGTTTATTGAGAAAGGAGAGCAAAAGAAAATACGCACTGGAGAATTGAATGTGGGAGTTCTCCAGGGCCGTTCGCGGGCTGGGGCTGGGGCTGGGGTCGTTTTAAGGCTGGTCTTTCCTCCTCCCGCTTTCCCATACTAAGGAGAGATGTTAGCTATTTTCTGTCCTGATTGGTTGCTTTTCTGTCTTCCTATTGGTTTATAGTTTATAGTTTATATACTACAGACCACTCAGGTTGCACCTGTTACCTTTTGGGAGCCAACGGGGAGTGCTTTCTGTTTGAAATTATCCCGGGCTGTTTTGAGCCCTGGAGTTTTAAACAGGACCTCATGACCAGGTTCTTGACGGGCTTTTCAGCTGTGACCTTTATGGCTTTGTTCTTCCCTTATTTCCTATACTAACCCGCCTCACCACCAGCCATGGTTAACTGTGGGTAACTGAATCAGCGAATACTGAATCAGCGGATACTGGGGCAAAACTTATTTAGTTCAACCTTCTACTCAAAGGCAAACTCTCGCATCTCCAACCTGCCTTATTTCCCTGCTTACGAAGAGGGGGAAATGCGTCTGTCCCCAACTATAAGACATGATGCCTTCTTCTATAGGCATAGCAGAGTACCGGAGCCGCTGACCCAAACTCCAAATAACCCTGCTTTCTGCAGGGCAGGTTTGGTAATGGGGAGAATTTTGTATTCTTGATCCTGCAAAATAGCTCTTACCGCTTTACCAAAGATGGCAATGGAAGGGCAGTCTCCAATATGGACTTGAAGACAATGAATAGAAGTGGCTTCCCTGTTAACTATTGAAATGTAATTCTGTGCAAGAAACTTATGCTCATAGTGTGATTTAGAAGGTAGTTACATTTATACTAGTACTCGTAGTATCTATTTACCGACATTAAAAAAGTAACCAACCTGGGGAGCGGATATAGCTCAAATGGTTGAGAGCCTGCTTCCCATATAGGAGATCCTGGGTTCCATCTCCTGGTACCGCCTTAAAAAAAAAAAAATTAACCAACCTTTTTTTTTTTTTTGACAGATGTGAGAAAATGTATTTGGTAATAACCAACCTTTAAATGTTCACTTTTAATACTTTTATTTACTTTGCTTTCATACTTCAATTTTTCACCTTAAAATATCACCTATTGTGACAGTGGTATGTACGTTTACTGTTTAATTTTATGTCAGTTTAATTGTATTTCCTATTGTTTTATTGATTGTGGAGTAATGCAAAATTGTAACTGAATTTTAAAATATATTTTACTATATTTTAAAGTAGTATGTGCTTGTTGTTCAAATAAAACTAGTTTAAAAACTAGAAGAAAGTTTGCTGTCCTTTCTTCTCACTCAATTCCTATTCCCCATAGGTCACTCCACCATTTCATGTGTATCATCGCAGATATACTTTTTCCATACAAATAACTTAATACCACACACACACATCTTACATATATTATAACTAGCATTCACCACTTAATCTATGTCATAAAGGTATTTTATGTTATGTATATACTATAATATATTTAACTATTTCTCTATAAAAATGATTTTAGATGTTCACTATTACAAATATTGCTACAATAAATGACTGAAATATATATGCATGCATGCTTATTTGATGGATGTGTAGGATAAATTCCTAGAAATAGAATTACTGGGTCAAAGAATTGTGAATTTGGAATTTAGATAGATACTATGGAAATGCAAGCCGAAAAGTTTGTACCAATTTGTGCTGTCATCAGCAGCATGTGTCTGAGTCTGTTTTTAAACTTTGCCAATCTGGTGGTGAAAAATGGTATTGCATTGTTATTTTAATCAGCATTTCTTTAATCATGGACAAGATCCCGCACCCTATCATTTATTTATTAACTATCTGTATTTCTTTTTTTCTGAAATATATTCTTTGTGTGGCCATATTTTTTATTGCAGACAATTTTCAAGAAAGATGGTAACCGTCTTTGAATTTCACACTCCGCCTCCTGAAAATTTTCAAGCATATAAATAAAATTAGAATTAGATTGGCACTAGGGTCATACGTAATGAAATGATGATTTTTGACATGAGGAAAAGAATGTCCAATTCTTCTGGGTCCCCCTGGAGCCTCCCCTTTCCCATAATGCCAAACAGCAGTCTACCTGAATCTACACTGTTATTCTTATTCTGATACTCTCCGAAATTCACATTCCTTTTTAAAAACTGAACAATATGGGAAGCCGGATGTAGCTCAAGTGGTTGGGCTCCCATTTACCATATGAGAAGCCTGGGGTTCGAAGGCAAGCCAGCCTGTGCAGCGCGGTGAGTTGGCACAGCAAGACAAAGGGAGAAAAGCAGACACAGAAAAACACACAGCAAATGGACACAGTGAGCACAAGCAACAAGGGGGCGATAAATAAATAAATAAATCTTAAAAAAAAAAAAAAAAAAGCTGCACAATAATATGGTGTATTGTAGCCTTGAGGTTCAAAACTCTAAAAATCAGTAGAGGTTGGCTTGGCTTGATGCCAATAACACAGAAAGCAGCTTTTCAGAGGTTATATAAGAAGGGGGTAAGAAACAAAATGATTATGCCATGTGTAAAACTAAGAAGCTGGGATTGGCCTAGATCTCCAGAGCAGCTGTGAAAGAAACAGGAGGCATTAGTCATATGAAAAGGAGAAAATCACTAGTAGTGGGGTGAGCTTGAATATTGGAATGCTTTTATGCCAAAATTAATCAAAGGACCTATTTACTTAAATTCAAGACAAACAGTTAAATCTTCAGAATAGGGAAGCTCCTGAGTATGACAAACCAACTCTTAATAGTTTTTTGTTTTGTGTATTTTATTTTATTTTATTTTGGTTGCAAGCTTAGGGATTTGAATCTAGTTTGGGCTAAAACTGGTTTATATAAAAGAAAGTTCAGGGATTAACAATTTTCAAGCCTCACTGAATTCAGGGCCGACTCTTTACTTACCCGTTAGGTCTCATCTGCTTTTCCCTGGGTGTGGGTTTCCTTGTCAGGTGGGCTTTCCCTGCATGGTGGAAGGGATGGCCACCAGCAGCGTTAAGGTCTTACTACAGGGCAACTAACACATGCCAGGTGACTTCCTAAGTGCTGGCAATATAAACATGAATAAGACATGGTTCCTGTTCTTTTTTTTGTTTAATAAAGCAATTTATTATTAACTCCATTTCCAAAGAATTCTATCTCTAGTCCCTTTACTTAAACAACTATTTCCAATTTTCCTTGGCTTCTTTTCAATCTCTTTCAACACGTAACCACTAGAGTAAATTTCAGTGTATACACGTTTTTTGTTTTGTTTTGTTTTGTTTTTTACTTTTTCACTTTATATTATTTCATCTGCACTCACCCAAAAATGTAATCGTCATATTTTTATTAATGGTTGCCTAATTGTCTATTGACTCAAAGTATTTAAAATAATAAATTTATTTTTAAGTAAATAAATTTAAAAAATATATTTTACACTCATTTTTATTAGTATCAACTGCTCAACAGTTATATTTTTTTACTTTTTTGCATGAATTCTGGTATGTAAGCTATGTCTAGACACAAATCCTTCCCCATCTCTATGAGCTAGCTGTAGAAATCAATGGAAAGTAAGATTTTATAGAACTTCATTTTATAGCCAATTTTCCTTAAAGCATATATTCTTTAAAGTAAGTGATACCTGCATAGTATAGTTTCATAAATATATAACACAATTCTCTTAGGCAAATATTTTTTTTTAATTATTAGAGAAGTTGTGGGTTTACAGAACAAGCATGCATAAAATACAGGGTTCCCACATACCATCTTATTATTATTAACACCTTGCACTGGTGTGGTTTATGTGTTACAATTGATGAAAGCACATTTTTATAATTGTACTATTAACTATAGTCCATGGTTTAACTTATGGTTCATTATTTATATAGGGCAGTTCCATGGCTTTTTACATTTTTTTATTCTCTTCCCATGTATACAACCTAACATTTCCCCTTTAACCACCTTCAGATATATATTTCAGTGCTGATTAGGATTATGAAGAAAAACGTAAGGAAAAAAAAAAAAAAAGAAAAGATGCTTGTAACCCAAAGAGATGCATGTTAACATTTCCTCCCACCGTATTTCCTTTTAACATTAAAAAAGCTGAAATCATATATGTATGTAGGTTTGTATCCTTTCTCAATTTACATTTCTATTGCTAAACTTTTAGTTTATTTCCATTTGATTTTATTGATACTTTTTTTAAAAACTCACATTGTGATATTCAACAAATATTTCTGAGTTCCTACTCTGGGTAGTTACATACCTCACTACGAGCTTTCTGTCTTCTCTCCACCAACTTTGTTCCCAGTTCCCCTCCTGCATATATATCTACTATGCCAGATTTGTTTCTAAATATGTTGAAAAGGTGGAAAAGATAATTTAGAGAATTATATTCTCTTTTAACAAAGCCATGCTTGCAATCCCATTGTCTTGCTGCAGATTAAAATTTCCTGTTTGTGTCAGAAACTGAATATTAACTTGCCTTCTACATACTTCCTATTTTTAGCATTTTAATGATTTTTTTCACTATACTTTTTGAGTGTTTTTAACCTGTTACTCTAGGATTTACCATATATATATTAACTTATTAGACTCAATTTCAGATTTGTACTAGCTTAATTCCAGGGATATATATAAACATAACTCCTATATAGTACCGTTTCCTTTTCCCCCTTTTTGTGGTATTTTTGTTACAAATATTACATCTATTAATATTACAAACCCAACAATACATTGTTATAATTATTACTTTACCTTATGTAGTCATTTGTTCCTTTCTACCTCCCTTTGTGATGTTGACAAATATATTCCACATGTATTTCATTTCTATGTTATATGCCCAACATTACATTTTATACATATTTTATACAATTGAATTTTAAGTCAGCTATGAGAAGAAAAGAAGAAAGTATGCATTTACAGTTTTTTATAATTACATTTTTTACTGGTGCTCTTTCTTTTTTCTTATGGATTTGAAATACCATCTTGATTTTATTGATATTTAGCACACATCTCACCAGGAAAGGGTTCTGGAACTGAACCCCCACCAGTCAGACAGCAACGGAGACTCCGTTGCTGGTGGAAAGTGGGTGTGATGATAATCGCTGGCCTGAGTTGCCATCGCTAAAATTTTCACTGGTAAATGGTAGGTGGAAAGGTGAGAATTTGCTTATGGAATAGGAAAGACATTTGGAGATTATGGTAATTTTAAGATCTTTGGATTGGCTGGCTTTTGGTTAAGGGTTCATGTAGCCTTGAAAAAAGAAAGTGAAAGGTTCAGATTAACCAACTTTCAATTCAAGGCAGGCTGTGAAAATCTGAAAGCCTCCAAGGCAGTATTTAATGAGCTGTTTATCTCCTACATCCACAGAACAAACTGTGCTGACAATCAGACACAGGATTCAATGGTAAGGTAGCATAGCTATAAAGGAAACTGAATTCATGGCCGTGACATGTCTCCTAGGCCCTGGCAGGGAAAGAATGGAATCCTGTGACCTGTAATAATAGCATGTAGGTTCAAAAGCCTAAGAATATTGATCTCTGAACTCTGTCTTGGAAGGAGTAGCTCCTTCTGCTTTTCCTGAGGCGAATATTCTCCCTTTGTCTGGAGACCCTGCACAAACCTCACATGAGGCAATAGCATATACATAAACAAAGAATTGTAAGACCGGGTTAATATTTACCTGAAGGAACTGGGGAAACAGGTGTGGGAGTGGATTGTACAAGTGTTGAACCAGGAAGGGCAGAATATAAGGATGGATAGGAAAGAAATTACTGACATTGGGAAAAGGACATATTGAGCTGGTCCTAGAATGTTGCTGGGCTGGCTCCCTGAAGCTTGGACAGAATAAAGGACCATAGCAAATGAGGAAGAGACTCTAGAAGTACCTTCACTGCCTTGAAGAAGGTGTCAGAAGGTTCAAGGAGGTTAGAATGTTAGAATAAACTTATTATATGAGCCATGAGAACTCATCATCTGACTATATTTCTTGTTGGGGCCCAGAGGACTTATCTCCAAGGCAATAAGAAATACATTAGGGAGGGTATCACTGGCATCTTTAAGAAGTTCCATAGTGGCTATTCACTGTAGCTAACAGTAAGAAATCCTGCTATGAAAATGGGCTCACTAATATCAGTTGGATTGATAAGAATCCAAAATAGCAGAGGTCAGATGGTGTCAGTTGATTGACAAAGGGAAAGTGTATATAATCACTGTATGGGCTGCAAGACCAGAGTATCTCCCAGGAGGCCTAAGAGACCACCGTATTCCTTGGGGGCAAGTTAGATCAGCAACCACTCAGGTGTTAATTGACCTATATGTACAACCAGAAAAAATCGACAGCTGGTAAGCAGAAGGCTGATGCCAGCTGTCTTATTGGAAAATTGGTGACCCCTCACTCAGTTTACAGATCTAAGTGAGTTCTCAGACCCAGAGCCCATCAATTGAAGGGGAGGCTGAGTAAAGACCCTGCAATATGACCACAAGTGACCCTGCAATACGACCACAAGTATATACAATACAAAGTCCCCTGATCATTCCCCCCAAAGGACATATGCCCATTTACAGAGCAACTGTATAGAGGAAAGGAGAACATCCAGTGTTTCAAGTTTTGTTGGTTACAAAGTCTCAGCTGATACTAATACCAGGGAGCTAGAAACATCACTATGGCCTCTAGGTCGAAGTGGGAGTTTATGGAGATAAGTACCTGACCCAGATTTATCTCACAGTGGTCTGGGGGGCTGCAGTCCCACCTTGTGCTTATTTCCTCTAGTTTCCAAGTAAACAATTGGAATGGATATACTTAGCAACTGGCAGAAGCCTCACATTGGTTTCCTGACCTTTGTAGTAAGAGTCATTATGAGAGGAAGGACTAAATGGAAGTCCCTGAAACTGTACACCATCACCGGCCAACAAAGTGAATCTCAACAAGAAAGTGAATGCAATAACTTGAGAGGAAATGTGGAGATTAGTGCCAACGTCAAAGACTTAAAGAATGCAGAGACATTGGTATTCATCACATCCATGTTCGACTCACCTATTTGGACTATTTGGCCACTGGAAAAACCAGATTCCTCATAGCAAATGAAGATGAACTATTGTAAACTTAACCAAGTTAATAGTCTCAATCACAGCTACTATGCCAGTTGTGGTATATTTACCAGACTATAATGACATAGCCTTTGGCAACTGGTATGTAGTCACTGATCTGGTGAACAAGTTCTTCTCAGTCCCTCTCACTAAAGAGGAGCAAAAGCAATTACAGTTCATGGGGGAAGGAGAGCACACACATTTACTGTTTTGCCCCAGGGCTATGTTAACTTTCCTGCTCTTTATATATAGTTCACAAGGACAGTGATCAACTTGAGATTATTTACGTAGAAAATCATGCCAAATCAATGACATACTGATGATTGGACCTTCTAAGCAGTGAGTAGTGAGGTGTTTCCACACCCAGTGATAACCATAAATAGGCAATTGCAACAGCCCTGAGCCAATAAAGGCTCCGACCCCTCCACAATGAACTGGATAATCCAGCAGGCAAGCAATCTAGGTCAGGTAGAGTGGTAAAAGAGAGAGAGGATGAATATAAGTTATGGCCGTTGGACCAATTACAGCATCAGGACTGTTGCTTTTTCCACTTACCTGTAGATATTGAATCTTTTGTAGACATTTCTGTCCACTACCACCTTGAAAGTTCTGTGATGGACAACATTTAATGCAGGTTACTAGCAGATATGAGATACATGTTGTGGACTAAATCAGACATCTCTTATGCCTGTTTCATATCCATGACAACCAGTTGAGCCTAGGCACCCAAAGGCAGTTGAATAGATATCAGTCTCTAATAACTTGAGAGGAAAGGTGGAGATTAGTGCCACCTAACCTAGGTGACACTTGAGAGCTGCACCAGGTATCTCTTGCTTTCTGCTCTATGGCTCTCTGCCGTGTGCACACAGAAGTATGAGTGTGTGAACCCTCCCTGATGCAACCCTATATCAATGGGGTGAGAGCCAGTAGATAAATGCTCCCCTTTTCTCTGTCTTGGCAAGCAATTCTGAATTCTGGTCCCTCAAGGGCTCCCTAGCAGGACTGAGCCCCAGCTGCCTGTTACTATAACCAGCTCAATAATGTATCTATTAGTTTTCCCTCTTATCTTGTTTTACTCCTGCTAGTGTCCCTTGCTCCCCCCTCCAACCCCTAACTCTTGCTCCTTGTGATCACTTCTCTTGTCTCAAGTTCTGATTTTTTAGGGAATCCATGCTGAGAAACAAAGTAAGATAGAGTCCCAAATCTGGTTGTATAAGGTTTTTCAGAGGATGTAACACTTGGGTTAGGTCTTAGAGTTTTGCCTAAGGAATTGCCCAGGTGGACAAGGGGTAGTGTGTTCCAGGCAGAGGTAGCAGCATGGACAAAGGCAGGAAAAGGCTTGGTAAATTCTGAAAATTTTAAGTGTTTCAGTATGGAACGAGCAATATAGTCAGGTGCAGGAGGTAGCAGGGGAGGCTGGAGAGGTGAGCAGGAGCAGAATACAGAAGATTTTGTATACCAGGCAAGGTGGGACTTGTTTTTGTAGGCAATGAGGAAGCAATTACATTAATCCTCATACCAAACCTTCTGCCTATCCTGAAGCAATGTGAAAACCAATTCATTTTCCAACATTCAGGTTTGAGTTGCTATTACCTATGAACATTTAAAGAGGAATCTGTTGTGGGAGAAATGATACACATTTCTAGCAAAAATATATGGCAACATGAAATAGACATTGTTGATTACCCTATCCTAATCCATTTCCTCTCCCCTTCCCCCTCCTTGCTGGGAAGAGATCCAATTTTGTTTGTGCTTACTGACCACATAGTTTTGTGCTCAGGGGAGGAGCTCCCTGGCCTCAGGTAAAGGATCAGAAAGTAAATATTTTAGGCTTTTAGAACCATATGATCTTTGTTTCAACTATTCACCTCTGCCATTATAGTGTGAAAGCAGCCATTGAGAATGCATAACTTTTATTTATGGTCATGAACATTGAATTTCATATAATTTTTCTGTGTTGCAAAATATTATTCTTCTTTTGACTTTAAGAATATAAAACCCATTCTTAGCTCATGGGCTATACAAAAACAGTCAATGGGTCAGATTTGGCCCAAAGCCATAGAGAGCACACAGCGAATGGACAGAGAGAGCAGACAGCGAGTACAAACAACAAGGGGCAGGGGGAGGGGTAAATAAATAAAATAAATCTTAAAATAAAAAGTATGTGTACCTATTAGCTTCAGAATTAGAAAACATTAAACAAACACAAATAAAGAAAAAATTGTTGACTTTCTAGGAAAAGTGAGATTAGGTGGGGATCTGGGGGTATTGCAGTTCACTACTAATGCCTAAAATGAAATAAAGCCCTATATCCAGATAAATTATTTCATTTTTATTTTATTCTCTTAATGAGGTATCTTTACTTTGCCAACTTCTCTCTGAGGAAAGCTTAGAAGGGTATAATTTAGAATATAAGAACAAGGAATACCAGATACTGCTACAACAACAGTTTAGCTCCTCTTATCTCTCTGGGAGACAGAATAATCAACTACCTTTGGGTGTTAGTACTGTGTCTCATCTCATTTACTATGTGTATTAATGATTTAGAAGTGGGAAAAATGGCATTTATAGATGGAAGTCCTTCCTTAGATTTCACTAGTATGACTTTACCTGTCTAGGAATGATTTAGGTAAGAAAGATAAAGAGAATATTAAGAGGATTTAGGAAAATAAAATAAAATAAAAGGAGACTGGGGCTTAACCTACAGAATGAGGGATCTAGGACAGAAATCAGGAAGAAATTTCTGATAGTGGAAACTGTCAAAAACAAGAGAACAGAGGTTAATTGCAGCCATTGAGGACTTCCCATTATGATAGTTTAAAAGTATATTATTATCTGTCTAGGATAGTATTATTACTAAAGTCATAGAGATGAAAGAGGCATTGGATATCACCTATTTCAAGCCCTTCATTTTACAGATGACAAAACTGAGGTGAATATGATCATACAGTTAATTAGTTGTGAAGTCAGAACAAGCCTTAGTTTCTTATAATAGTCTTTATTCTACACATTTATTGAGAATTATTTTGCCTAAAGGCAGTAGGATAAGCTAGATCATTTCTCAAGGTCCTTTATAGTTTAGTCAAGAACTAAAGCTATAATTTACCAGGATTTTTTTCCACATGGAGTTCATGGAACATGGACATGGATCAAGGAGTCCCTGAACCCTATGATATTAGTGCAAAATTATGTGTCTCAGTGTCTTCCCATGATGAACGAATCTTACAGCAAGTATCCCAAAAGCTGAATTTGAGATCAATCTCAGAGAGTGAAATTAGGAAAACTCCTTCAATAAATGAGATAACCAGTTGCAGAAAGAACTGTAGGGAGACTGTCAGGTTCAGTGATTTGGGAATATTCTGTAGCGCATCTGATTATATTAGCACATCAAAATCTGAGTGGGTGAGGAGAAAAACTCACATATGTTGGGGATTTTTTATTTCCAGGTGGCCAACCAAAACTGCATCACAGTCTTTCTTTCTCTTAATACCTGTAAAAAAAAAAAAAGTCCAGAAAATTTACCGATTCAGAAACCAAAAAAATGAGTCATACCCTAATATTAATAAAAGAAAAATAAAAACCTGGCAGTCACACCAAGAAATATAAAATTCTGAAGGAGAGCAGAGAAGAATGAATGTGCTTACTTCACTTTGTCCTTTCATCCACCTACCTACCTCAAGCTATATTGATAAGTTGACTAAATCTTGAGAATTCACATGAATATCCCCAGATTTGTAGAGAAGCAAACCCAATGTGTCTCCTTACATTTTTCATTTTCTGGTTGTACATTATTAGAAATGGCTTCAAGAAAGGCTGGTGAAATGGGGAAAGAAACCTATGGGACTGACTGTGATGAAAGTAAAGGTTCCAGAGCCTCTCACTAAGTTTGGGAAACTACCTGATGTCTGAAGATATTCCCGTATGGGAATGGAATATCCTTCTCACCTAGGTGGAGTGAACAAAAACTCAGCAAAGAGCAGGACCTAGGTTTTCTAATGCAGACTGCATATTATCTCAAGTGAGCTTCTCTCTCCCCTACTATTTCCAAGAGATACAGAAGAGAAAACAGAAGATGCAATGCTCTGTCCTCAAACAGAGACTAAGAGTGGAAAACAAACAGTTTTTAAATATGGAGGAAAAAAATAAAACCGTTGCCCACACCATAACACTACAAATGGAACATCTGTCAGAGCTATCCAAGCCTGAGCAAGATGAAAAGAAATGGCATGGCAAATGTGCAAGCATGTTACAGTTAAAAAAAAAGAAAGAAATAAAGGAAAAAGGAAGAGAGAGAGGGAAAGACAGAGAGAAAGAGAGAGGAGGGAGGGCGGTAGGGATGACTAACCTCACCTCCAAATTTTATTGGAATTTCAGCAGTTTTTCCTTTAATGTCCTTTTTCTATTCCAGGATCCCATCCAGGATATTATGTTATATTTATGGGTTGAATTGTGTTTCCCTCCAAAATTGTTCAAGTCCTAACACCTGGTCCTGTGACTAAGACCTTATTTGGAAAAAGGGTCTTTGAGAAGATGAGATTAGTTAAAATGAGGCCAAACTGGATTATTGTAGGCTCTAATCCAATATAACTGATGTCCTTACAAGAAGAGAAAATTTGGACACAGGAAAAGACAGACAATGGGGAGAATGCCACTTGATGATGGAGGCAGAGATTGAAGTGCTGCAGCCACAAGCCAAGGAATGGCAAGTATTGCCAGTAAACCATGAGAAGATAGGAAGAAGCAAGGAAGGACTTTCCCCCACAGATTGTAGAGCAAGCATGGCCCTGCTGACACCTTGATTTTATACTTCTGGCCTCCAGATCTGTGAAACAATAAAGTTCTGTTGTTTTAAGCCACCTAGTTTGTGGTACTTTGTTATGGCAGCCCTAGGGAACTAATAGAATTTTTGGTAGTGGGAAGTAGGGTGCTGCTATGACAAATACCTAAAAATGTGACAGTGGCTTTGGAATTGGGTAATGGGTAAAGGTTGGAAGAATTTTAAAGTACTTGATAGTAAAAGCCTACGTTACCATAAAGAGAATGCTGGTAGAAATATGGATGTTAAAGGTGATTCTGGTGAGGAATCAGAAAGAAGTGAGGAGAGCTATAGAAAAGCATCTATCATCTTAGATAACACACTGATTGTTATATATACACAGGGATATTGCTCTGAAACCACTATTCAGGAAACTGTTCTAGGCAACTGGAGGAAAATCGAGGTACTGTACACCAACTGCCAGACATGTGGATCCTTCCAGTGAAGCTGACCCTTAAGCCATTGCTCTTGAGTGAGCTCACCTGAAACTAGTGGAAGAGCCACTCAACACCCAACAGACTCATGAGAAATAATAAAGCATTGTTTTAAGCCACAGCGTTTTGAGGTGGTTTGATATATAGCATTGGTTAGCTGATACAACATACTGTGTGGATCTACCAGAGAGAACACAGTGGCCTGAGAACTCAGGCTTCTTTGCCCTTCTGTTTCTTACCAAGTAATACACTGCTATTCTGGTGTTTACATCAGGCTCTTGTAATTAGTGAAAATCTTTGACCTGAATATATGATATGATTCAGGATTAGACCCTGATACTTTGATGGCCTCACAAAGACCTTACCCCATGAAGTGACTAGCCAGGATCTCTAGGTAACAGATCTGACTAGTACAAATGGCTAAATGGAATACACTTTTTTTAAATTAAAGATTTATTTATTTATTTATTTCTCCCTCCCCCTTCTCTCTCCCCCCCGCCCCCATTGTCTGCTCTCTGTGTCCATTTGCTGTGTGTTCTTCTGTGTTTGCTTGTCTTCTCCTTAAGAGGAACTGGGAACCGATCCTGGGACCTTCTGGAGCGGGAGAGAGGTGCTCAATCTCTTGCGCCACCTCAGCTCCCTGATCTGCTATGTCTCCCATTGTCTCTCCTCTGTGTCTCTTCTTGTTACATCATCTTGCTGCACCAGCTCTCCGCGCAGGCCAGCTTGCCTTCACCAGGAGTCTCCGGGAATCGAACCCTGGACCCCCCATATGGTAGATGGGAGCCCAATCGTTTGAGCCACATCTGCTTCTTGGAATACACTCAAGTGAAATAAAATTAACTAGCCCGGTATAAAAAGGTCTATAGCAATGAATAATATAATTAGATTAGGGAAGAGATCAACTAGGCTTAAAAAATGAAGAGTTTTTAATCTAGGAAAGGATTTATGGAGAAAACAATGGAAAGTAAGTAATATTAAAATAGACTGAGTTATGTTTGAATTATGGTAAATAACTGACTGTTTAAATCTGGTTGCAGCAAATATTTATCTCCAAGATGTTCCTAACAACATTTTTTATAGGAATGCAGAATTGGAAATAATCTACATGTTCAATAAAGGGGATAGGTTAAAAAATTTTTGGGTAATTTATGTAATTGTATGTTATAGAGTCATTAAAAACCGTGCTACAGAAGACTAACGAAATTGAAAAACGTAAATAGCATACCTTTAAGTTAAAAATATATTATTACATAATATATATTCTGTTTTTGTTTAAAATATGTATGAGTAAAAAAGGAATGGAAGTATATACAACAAAATATTAGTTGTGATTATCTCTGGCAGGTGGAATTACAAGCAATTTCTATCTTCTTATCTGTACTTTCCTGTATTTTTCAAAAATTTTTATAATAAACATATATACCAGTGTTATATATAATAGTATATTGATTTCTCAAAGTAGTCATTCCATAACTATTTATTAAATGAATGAATAATGAATGAAGAAGTTAAGGAAAAACAAAAGCATGTATGAAACTATGTAAGAAAATTTTTTCACATGATTTATTTCCCCAAGAGGG
Organism: Cabassous unicinctus; assembly: GCA_029593785.1. Lineage (NCBI taxonomy): Eukaryota > Metazoa > Chordata > Mammalia > Cingulata > Chlamyphoridae > Cabassous > Cabassous unicinctus. The sequence continues at coordinate 19,502 of JAQZBX010006454.1, read as the reverse complement.
TAAAGAAAAAGTCATACTAACTTTTTTTTTTTTTTTAAAGATTTATTTATCCCCCCCTTGCTGCTTGTGTTTGCTGTGTCCATTCGCTGCGTGTCTTATCTGTGTCTGCTTATCTCCCCCTTGCTGTGAGGTCCTGCTGCATCAGCCCACCGCGCCGTGCAGGCCGGCCTGGCCTCACAAGGAGGCCCCGGGAAGCGAACCCGGGGCCTCCCATATGGTAAACGGGAGCTCTATCGGTTGAGCCACACCCGCTTCCCAAGTCATACTAACTTTGGTAGGATTCAGATAGTATGTTTTCATTAAAATATAAAATGACTCAGAGTGGGCTAATCTTCACCCCATTTTCCCCTCCCAACCACCCTATACCCCCCAAATCATTCTTTGCTCCTTTCTTCACTGTTCTATGCTCTAGCAAGCTGGCCACTGAGGACTGCCATGTTGGAAGCTCTGTGGGTTTGCCCAGTGGAGGCATGGGCAGGAGATGGGAGAGCAGGAGGAGGAAGATAGTTTTATCACAGCATCTCTCCAGTGATCTTTTCTACAGTTCCAGTTCTCAGACAATTTATGAAACACTATCTCCTCCCTGTGTCTCTTCAGCATGGTGGGTCTTGATGGTCTCCGCGTGATTTCTATCCCTTGTTTGTGCTGTTAACCCTACCCACATCACTGTAAATGGTTCTTTCTTCTTCATTTTGAACCATGTGGAGGAATTCTATTTCCTAACGAGGGCCTTATTGATGTACACTTTGTTCTATGCGCTTCATGTGTATTATCTCATTAAATTGTCATATGAAGCCCAGTATGCAGGTACTATAATTATCTTCCTTTTACACGTGAGTTAACAGAGGCTCAGAGAGCTTATGTAATTTTCCCAAGGTCACAGAATTAAGTTTTATTAAATCAGGTTGAATGTTTTTATCCTGCTGGATCCTTCTAAACATGCGATTTTCTAAATGATTTCAGGGGCTTCAGACTAATACATACTGTACTAGTTATCTATTGCTGTGTAACAAATTGTCCCAAAATTTAGTGGCTTAGAAAAGTAAACATTTATTTCACACAATTTCACTGGGTAAGGAATCCAGGAGTGGTTTAGGTGGGTGGTACTATCTTAGGGTCTCTCAAACTTGCAGTAAAGATGTTAGCTGGGGTTGCAGTTATCTGAATGCTTGACTAGAGCTGGAAGATCTGCTTTTAAGGTGACTCACCCATATTTGTTGGCAAGTTAGTGCTGGTTGTTGGCAGGAGGCCTCAAGGACCACTTCATAGGGCTGCCAGAGTGGCTTCATGTTATGAAAGCTGGCCTCCCCCAGAGCCAGTGATCCAAAAGAGCAATGCAGAAGCCATGATGCCTTTTATGACCTGACCTCAAAAGTCACACACCATTTTCCTGCAACATCTTATTGGTTATATAGACCAGCCTTACTCAGTGTGGGGGCCATCTTGGAGGCTAGCAATCACACATACCAAATTCCACGTATTTCCTTTAATTCTCTAGTTTGAGTTCATCTACATCAATAATTCATATAGAAAATGATTACAGAATTTATCCTTACTTAAAATAGGATGACAGAATATTGTTATGTGTGCTTGCTTTCTTTTGTTAAAATAACAACCCTTTGGGAAGCAGATGTAGCTTAAGTGGTTGAGTGATTGCTTCCCATGTACGAGATCCTGGGATTGATCCCCCGTACCTCCTAAAAACAAAACAAAACAAAACAAACAAACAAACAAAAAACAACTCTCATTGGGGAGTAGATGTAGCTCAGTGGTTGAGCACCTGCTTTCCACGTACAAGGTTCTGGGTGCAATCTCCAGTACCTCCTAAAAATAAATAAATGAAAAATAACAACCCTTGCCTTTTCACAATTCTAAGTAGTATTTTATCCTGTTCTCGAGTCCACAATTCTAAGATATGGAAATCTGAGAAATAGCTTGTAGGAAAATTATGCAAATAGCTAACTTGAAAACAGGATTGATAAGAATTTGAAGTACAATGGTTACTGAAAAGTATTTAGCTAGGTCAAATAATGAATGGCAACTTAAAAATTATCTTTGTATTCTGGTTACTAATTTTAACTCTTACACAGAAGAAATATTTAATACATGAATATTAAGCAGGCCAAATAAGAACTTACTTAAGATAATTACAACAGAAGAAAGTGGGGGTACAGGCAAGAGTAGTAGATGGGGGGAAAGTCAGGAGGCTTCTAGACATGGTTCTAGTATCATCTAGTTTTGGGACTTTAAGCAGGTTTCTTAAATTCTCTAACCATTATTTCCCCATCCATGAAATGATGGAGTTGGACTAGAACTAGACAATCTCCAATGTTGTCTTTAGCTCCAGAAGTCTGTGAAGTCACACATGAAATCACATTTATACCATTAATCTGTAATTACCTAGATGGACTCTGTTGTATCTACATGGCTCACTTCGGTCCATATTACATGCAGTCTGAGCCTCAACTTCAACATGCTTTCCCAAGAATGGCTATTTTTGCTCTTGGTTTCTTTTTCTTTTTCTTTTCAGGCAGTTCTTTGTTTAATAACTTTATTTCAGTCTTACAGCAGTGAGCAAGGCAGACATGGGCCCTAGGTGACTAGGGTCCTAGTTCAACTTCTTTTCAGCTACAGAAGTCACAAATAAAAATGTCCACAGCAAAAAGGCAGATAATGAACCAGGAATAAAGCAGGTCACAGGCCTAGTGGAGATTAGGCAAGGAGGTCAAGTGTTGTCAGATCTCCCACAAACCAGATCTTATCTTTATATCCCAAATCCCCAGATAACCCAGAAATCTAGATTTTGAAGTGAATTCTCCTGATTTATTGATTTTGGTACCTAATTAGAATGTATTTTTGAAAACTACCACATGGGCCAATGAAAACATTTTTATTGGCTGAATTTTGTCCTTCATCCACCCATTCAGGACCTTTGTAAATCTAGGATCACCTAGAGGGCTGAACCACATCTCCATTTTTTGAACACTCCCATCATACCCCTGCCCCAATGCTTCTAATACATGGGCACATGAGCACCCATGAAATATTTTCTCCTGTTACCTGTGCTTAGTTTCTTCACTCTACACAATTCAGTACCTTCACTATAGTTCAATATCTTCTTTACCCCACCTCCCAACTTTTCTTTATTCCTATCTTCTCTTTACTCACTGCAAATGCATGACATAATGGTAAGGAGGGGCAAAATAATAATGGAAATGTTGAAGTGAAAATTACTTCTGTTCATATTAACGTGTGTGAAAGAAATTTGGCTCTCCAAAGGCAGAAGAACCCTGACTGTCTAGCTTTGTATGATGGAAGAAAGAGTCAAAACCTGTACCGGACATAAAGAATGAAAATCAGCTCTGACTGAAAAGAGAAAGAGCAGCTCTACTGGGAGCACAGACAGATAAAGCCAGCTGCAAAGTTAACAGAGAAACTTGTTTCTTCCCAAAGCCATGAAGCAGTTGTAAAACGCCATATCGAACCCTCTTTGAGTGATCACTGCTCTTTTATCAATGATGTCCCAGGACTGCTTTGCTATTTGCACTTATTTCTGGGGATACTCAATTACTAAACAGCCCTCATCTCTTGACAACATCCAATACCTCGTTAATCTCTGCTTTTCCTTATTCCACCTCGGAAACTGTGTCCAAACCAGAACTGATCCTCTATCGCCCTAGACCCTCCTCACACTCCTTTGGTGAGAACCCAAACCTTACAAAAGAAGCTTCCTTCTCCCTTTTCCAGGGTTATTCTACACTTCCTCTGGAGTGTCCTGCCAACTAATAAGTCTGATGTTGTCGGACTGCAGACTTCTGGTTGGTGGTTTGCGGCTGACATGGCTTTAACATGAAAGATTGGTATAGGATCTGTTATAGATCATGTTTTATGGTATCTAAATCTTCCTCTGAACAGTTTAGATGTACAATTTTTAATAGCTATACATGGACAAAAATCTTTCTTAAATTGTCCCATCAGCTCCTAGAAAGAAAGCATTCCCCTCCCACTCCGACAGCCCTAATAGCCTTTTGAAAAATGGCTTTAGTCATTTTATCTGGCTCGCATTTCAGTGGATTCAGTTTAAAATTACTTCAGTTCTGGGTTTCTGTGTTACATTAAAATGTAACAGATGGGGTGTGGGCTTTGGGCGTATCAATTTTTTATGTGGTTATCGTTAATCCAAGATCAGTGAGACCAAGATGCGATCATTTTAAAAAGACTTCCCTGGGAGGAAGCCCCAAGCTTTATTCGTGTTTTTCCGGGCGCCCCTCGGAGGCGTGGGTTGCGGGGTGACTTTTTTTTGTTTTGTTTTTGAGTGTGGAGGATGGGGGTGCTTTTCCAGTTCTTAGCAGCGCTGCAGCTGTGGATTTAAGCATGAGAGTCCAAAATCTCCCTCTATGTAGATGGGGGAATGTTCCGCCTCGTGTCTAAGGAAGGGTCCCGGGGGTCCCGTAGCGGGTGAACGCAGCTCGTGGGTAGGGGGCTGCCGAGCTCCTGACCTTGGCTCCGGGACTCGGGAGAACCGTCCTCACGTCCGCGCCGCCGCTGGGTCTCCCAAGTTAACGTCTCTGACGCCCCGCCGCCACCGCCTCCACCCGGAGGCCAGAGGCGCACATCTGCCTCAGGTCCCGGACCCGCCCCCGAGCCGCTGGGCCCACGCCCAGTGCCGTCAGCCTGTCGGCCCCGACGCAGTGCAGCAGAGCGCGCTCCCGCCCGGGACCTGCACGCGCACGCGCGCCCTCCGAGAGGGGAGGGGGCAGAAGGGGCGTCACGGGGGGAGGGGAAGTCAGAGGAGGCGACTGCTTCGCCTCCGGCGGGGCTCGCGCTTGCCCTCCGCCTTGCCCGAGCCCCGCGAGGGTGAAACGCTTTCTCCCGGCATGCAGCGGGAGGAGGGATTTAATACCAAGATGGCGGACAGCCCGGATGAGTACGATACTGAAGCGGGCTGTGTTCCCCTTCTCCATCCCGAGGTGAGGTACTGCACCGGGAGCATTCTTCGCCCTGTGTCCTCCGACATTTCTCCCCGGGACTTACCGAGGGCTGTGGCCTATGTGTGTGGGGTAGTGGAACGTGCTGAAGTTGGGGAGGGCAAAGAGGCGAATTGAGGCCCGAGCGTGGCTGCGAGCGGATAACGGGGAGGAGATAGCGGGGCGGGCCCGGCCGGGGCGGGCTCTGGAAAGTAGTCCTTGGCTGTGCTTGGAGGACAGAGGTGGAGAAGTTGATGGTTCTGTTCTGTCGCTGCGCTGTTTGCGGGTGTAGAGGCAGCGGGGGCCTGGTGTTCATTTGGAACCGCAGCTTAAGCCCTGAGTCCTGCTCCAAACCTCTTGTGGGCGAGGAGGAAGCACGTCTGGCTTTGATTTCTCTTTTCTTTCACTAGAGTGAAAAAGGGTACCTATTCCTTCCATCTAGCTTAACTATGGTGGAGTGTAGGGCAAGAAGACAGTTTCTTGGACAGAGTGATGTCCTTGCAGGTTAAGCTATAGGCAGCACCTCGGGGCACCTTGTATCTGATGTCCTCATTTGAGCTTTTGTCCTGAAGCGATTCAAAAGAGAGGTCAAAAACTTTTGGGAATTCTAGCTTCACGATCACATTAGCTTGTCAAGGTACCATTTTTTTTAGGACCCAGGGGAGGACAGTGCAACACGTTTCCCATCACAGCGTTATCTTCCCGTGTAAGTAAACAGTGCCCTGCTCTAGGATCGGTCACATTTCTAGTTGTTTATTTCTTAATTTATTGCTGAGCTGGTGCTAGTTCAAGCCTGGGAGCAGTTCTTCATGCGTTCTTAATGATCCACAGGGATGTGCGGCTGGGGCAGCGGCAGTTTCCTGAAGAACTTGGATAGTGTTTATGAGATTGAGGGATGAAGACAGTGTGTTGTGGAATGAACAAATATGGAGATGTCTGCCTAGTAATTTTGCATTAGAATAATTCCATTTATTTATGGATTTTGATTTGTGTATATCTTTTTTTAGTAAAATGTGAATAAAGACAAGCAATTATCCGTGTTGTTTGCTAATGCTCAATCATCCTCTCATTCATTACTTTGGTTTGTCAAAAACAGATAGGACAGTTCCCTAGGAATATGTCTTGGCCCGCCTCAGTAATAAGGGCTACTCTGGGTTTATGTTGAACAGAGCTGTATAGTAAGGCTAAACTTTTTTTCTGACCAAAGTATTAACATTTTCAGAACTGGCATTGCAGACATTGCTCTTTTGGTCCACACTTAGGCCCCAAAAATATGTCAAGAAATAGACAAAGTGGTTTCCATATGATGTTTTGAAAATGATTCTAAGGAATATTTCTGTTCATCTGTTCCTGAAAAAGTTTATGTATTTTAAGGTACTGTTCTTTCTTCATAAACTTGCTTCTGAAATAGTGCATTGATTGCTACCTTAAGAATGATTTTAACTTGTAACAAATCCAAAGATTGTTTGGTACTTGGAAAGGCCAGTAGGCTTTATGTTTAGAGACTAATTTTCAGGTTGCCAGTTAATAAATATATTACTCGAAAGTTGCTTTCCTTTTCTTTAAAAGTGGGAGTTGAAATGAATGATACTTATCATTCCTTTTTACTCTTCAAACACATGACCTGGTTAGTTTAGATACTTTGGTTCTTAACCTCCCAGCTACATGGGTTGAGATCTTTCTCCGTTTTTCCTGTGGTTAGTGTTGCATTAACACCTAGTACAGAGCTGATATAGTTACACTACTTCCTAGCAGCCTATTATTGGGCAAGCTACTTCTCTGAGTTCTAATTTTGTCATTTATAACAATATGATAGTATTTACCTAAGAGACTGATTAAATGACATTATTTTTCAGCTAAAATGATCATTGTTTTCAGTCTGTCTTGAAGAAACACGTTCTCTGTCTTGGTGAGCAAATGAAATAATAGTACTTTTAACACCTTTTTGAGGAGTACATAGACTTTGGGTCAAACAAATTTGGGTTCCAATTCTGGATTTGCAGTAATTAGCTAAGTGACCTGTGACAAGTACGTAATCTCTTAAAAACCTTTATTTGTTCAGCAGAAAATGAAAATGTTGCCTTGTTTCCTGGGCTGTAAGGGATTAGGTGAAACTGTATGTTGAGGAAGTTCAAGAACCAGCACATTGTAGGTGCTCTGTTAATGTTATTTCTTTTCCCTCTACCAGAGGAAGGAGGGAGGTACTGCATGTTTATTTCTGTTTTGGTGAGTGGTTTAGAATTTTGTGTGGGTTTTGATTTATTGGAATAGGATCTTAAAAATAAGCAGGAAAACATTTTACTTTTTATCATCAGATTTAATACTGAATTGATCACAAAAATAGTTTATCACTAAGTGTTTGTTGAACAGATGAATTAATTGTAGGATAAAGAAATTAACCATTGCACAAATCTCCCTCTAGTATGTTCACTATCAAAATCTTTCTAAGAGGATTATGTAATTAGACTAATTATTAGAAGAACAATGGACTCTTCTTTTTAAAAGGTATTTGCTGTAAGTGAACCTTACTTTTTAATAGTTAAATAATCCATTCATTTAGTCAGTTATTTAAACATTAAAAATTGTTATTGTTTATTATTATTTGTGTACTGGGTCAGGAATTGTGACAGTTTGAAGTTCTTTTATGAACCTTCAGAAGGTAAAGATTATGTTTTGAACTGGTCTATTCCTGTGGGTGTGAGACCCTTTTGATTGGACTACATCAGTGAGGTTGAACGACCATCCTCTTGCTGGGTCTGATATACATGGAGACACAGGAGAGAGACACACATAGAAAAAGGAAGCCACTGTTTTGATCCGGCCATGTGAGAGAAGGGACTCCAGGTTTGCCCACAGCTGAACTCTAGGAGAGAAGCCCCGAGAAGCTTAAGTAGCCGTGGCCCATGGAGAGATGACTGATCTGCCACAGCTGAGTTCAAAGAGAAAGTAGGGAGAGACTGGCAGACCAGCTGATCACCATGTGGCAGGACACTAAGATCATCAGTAGCTGACTTTGGTGAGGAAGCATCTCTCATGGTGCTTTAATGTGAATATTTCATGGCCTTGGAACTGTAAGCTTTTACCCTAATAAATTTCCCTTCATAAAAGCCAACACATTTCTGGTACTTTGCATCGGCAGCCCTTTGATAGGCACTGTGCTGGGCTCTGAGTGTTCAGGATTTTTATGGTAAATTCATTGAGAGGCAGTATAGCATACTAGTTAAGAGTCAAGGCTCTGATGACAAACCAACTTGTGTTTGAATCTGGGTTCTGCCACTTATTATCATCACGGTCAAGTTATATTTTCCCTGGGTTAATAGCACCTACTTCTTAGAGTTATTGTGAGTATTAAGTAAGAATGTTTATAAAGCAGTGACCACAATTTAGGACACAGGCTGCCAAGCAAATCTAACTTTGCCCTGACATATAGTGAATACTGAAAGGGAAGCTGCTATTATTTTATTTTCTGATGAAATAGATGATTATTCATTCTATTGTAATAAAAGAAATTAGATGCTGTTTGTTACAGTGGAAAAAGTTGAACTGAGAATCAGGTTTAGGGTGCTAGTCCCAGGTTTGTGACCTTGAGTTAGTGGTCATTTACCCACTCTGTTTCTTTGCTTTTATACAATCTGAAGAGAAACAAGAGTATCTGTTTCTTTGCTTTTAAAGAGTCTAGGCTAGATGAACTCTAAGATTTCTTCAAATTCTGATGTTCTAATTGTAAGTTGTGATTTTTCCAGTTCAGTTGTCTTGAGCATTTTATCTACGAGGTGCGTAGCACTATGCTATGTTATATAGGTGAAAATAAATAGGATAGCTTCAGCTTTCCGGAGGTTAATGATGTAGTTGGGAAGAATATATATGCATATAAAACAGTTGACAGAGTCCACTTATGTGCTAAATTGAATAGTGAAGCCTGTAAGCCCTTGTCAGATCCCTGTCATTTAGAATGGTGAGAGAAAGGCTTCAGTAGGACAGAGACCGTATATTGTTCTCAGGTCCAGCTAACTTGCTATTGCAAGTCTTCCATTTCACTCATCCATCGTCAGTATTTCAGTCATCCATCATCAGTAAGCTGTCTCAGTTTAGAATGAGACCACAATACCCCTTTCTGCCAGAGTCTTATAGGGGCTCCCTGTTTCTGAAAGATCTGACTCAGCTTTGAACGGGATTGCCTAGATTATCTAGGGCTTTCATCTTTTTTTGTTTTCTTCCTTTTTTCTCAATTTCAGAACTTTCTGCTACTGCTTTTTCTCTAGTTTCTCATGTTTAGGATATTAAAGTATAATTAAGTCTACTCTTGCCACAGATTTTATAAAATCTCCTATTTTCTAAAGCTTTTCCTTAGTGAAAGTGATTTTGCCTTTTTCCATGACCCTTTTTTGCCTTATGTATTTTTATATATATATATATATATATATATATATATGTATACGCACACACACATACATACACACACACACTCGTATATAAATTATTTGCTTTCAGAAAGCAGATAGTTACTTTGAAAATGTCTTTCTTCCTCTGGTAGGTTACCTGCATATTCTTTTCCCTTTAGAGTATAGCTTTCTGCAATTTCTAGGAGCTGATGCCTTTTTTTATTCAGCAAAAATGCCCAAAGTTATATGATTGTAATTTAGATTTTAAAATACTATACCTCAAGCATAGTGAATCAATATATATAAAATGAAAATTTGACTAGTTGGTGACCTCATAGATTGTGTCAAAGCCAAGGCTGAAAATTACTGATCTATAGGATCAAAAAATATATTTGGTTTTGAGAAGTGCCATGTTCCTGTTTGGCTTTGTGTCATTTTACTTACTCATTTAATTTGGGAGAACCAACCCAAAAGTATTAAGAGTGAATTGTGGAGTGGGTGGATAAAAGAGCTTATAGATTGAAAGTGTGAGCTCTGGTATTAGGCTGCTTGAGTTCAAATCCCAGTTCTGTCACTTAATAGGTATGTGACTCTGCAAATTATTTAATGTTCTGAGCCCCCATTTTCCAAACCAATATGGGGATATAATAGTACTTATCTCATGAGGTGGTTGTGAGGATTAAATGAGATGAAGCAAGTAAATCTATGTGCCTGGCACATGGTAAACACAGTAACTGTTAGCCATTAATGTTGTTATGGTAAGAAGTTGGTAATATCTCCAATTGATAAGTTACGAAAAAGTAGTATACCTATATTAGATATGGAGGCAGCTGAGTAGCTGAAACAATTAAAATTGATTGCCTCTGGGGATTGGAGAATAGGCAGAGGACTCTTTATTGTAAGACTTTTTTGCACTATTTGATTTTCCTAAATATGTGTGCTTTGGTACATTAATTTTCTAAATAACACCTTAAAATCAACAGCTATGGGAAGTATTTATTAAGTATCTCAGTATGGTCTTGACCCTTTGATAAGCCACAAAGAAATGAGGGATACAAATCAAATGCATTGTAAAATAAAAGATTAACTGTAGGCCTTTAGATCCTTTAGGATAGATGAGGGTGAGTGTGTGTGTGTGTGTGTGTGTGTATATCTGTGTATTTAAAAAAAAAAAAAGCATTGTAGGCCCCCTTTCCTGTAGAGATATCCTGAGGGTATGTTAGGGTAGTTAGGATTGAACAGTTAAGGCATATTGAATGTAATGTGTTATTACCTGAACCCCCCAATGACCACAAACTCTGAACAGGTGTTATTTCACTATCAAGATTACGTAAAATTCTGTCAAAGCACCATCTGATTCTAGTATTTTAGGATTGGATTTTATTACAGCTGGATAATTAAAAAGTAGAATGTAAAATATTTTAGGCTTTGAAAAATCATGATTCAAGGCAATATTATATTTATAAAATATGCCAATAAGATTTTCCATGTATGTATTAGTCAGCAAAGGGGTGCTAATGCGAAATACCAGAAATGGGTTGGTCTTTATAAAGGGTATTTATTTGGGGTAGAAGTCCACAGTTACCAGGCCATAAAGTGTAAGTTCTTCCCTCACCAAAGACCATTGCCACGTGTTGGAGCAAGACAGTTGTCGACGTTTGCCAGGGTTCAGGCTTCTTGGGATCCTCTCATCCTGGGGCTGCGTTTCTCTCCGGGCTTAGCGCCTCTGGTTCCTCCACAAGGTCAGCTGTAGACTATCGGGTGAACAGCTTGCTTCTCTTCTAATGGGGCCTTCCCTCCAACATCAAAACTCCATCATCAAAACTACTCTCTCTGTCTTTTGCCTTGCCTTTTATATTTGATTCCCCCACCCACCAAGGGGTGGGGCTCAACACCCTACTGACGTGGCCCAGTTAATGCCCTAATCATAACTTAATCATGCCCAGATTAGCAAACCAGTTTACAAGCATGATCCAATTATATTTTTGGAATTCATAATTACATCAAATTACCCAATGGCAGTGTAATAATTATTCAGTCATAGGATAGTGCTTTAGTTTGCCACAGGCTGCCAATGAAAAGTACCAGAAATTGGTTGGCTTTTATAATGGGAATTTATTAGGGTAAAATCTTACAGTTCCAAGGCTGTGAAAATGTCCAAATCAAGGCATCATCAAGAGATGCTGTCTCACTAAAGGTTGGCTGCTGGTGGTTGTGGACTCCTGACATGTGGGTAGGCAAAATGGTATATAGTCTCTGCCTTGGTCCCTGCCTTGGTCCCTGCTTTCTCCTCTGGCTGCATTCTTCCCCAGCTCAGCTGTGGGTGATCAGGCATATGGCTTGTCTCTCCCCTCTCCTCTATCTCATTGCTTCATCTTGGGGCTGCTCCACTGATTCCAACCTCTGGCCTTTCTCTCAGCCTCTCAGGGTTTCTCTTTCTGCAGCTGTAGGTGATTCTGGAGTCCTCTCTCACATGGCAGGGTAAAATGGCAGCTTTCTTTGTGTGTCTCTTCGTATTTCTTCTACCCTGGGTTATGCCTTACTGAAATACTCCAATCAAAGGCCCCCAACTGAATTCAAGCCAGTCAAAGGGTCCCACACCCACAGGAATAGATTAAATAACTCCAAGAACTTGTTCTTTTCTGGGATTCACAAAAACCTTCAAACTGTCACAGACAGGCTCTTCTTTAAAAATTTCCTTATAACAAATAGTCTCATCATATTCTTTTATAATCTCTAACAAATGTTCCACAACAATGTAAGGTTTTGGTGAAGGGGTGATATATGGGAATTCTGCACATTATGCATGATTGTTTTGTAAGCTCACTACTTCTCTAATAAAAAAAAATTCTTTTTAATTTCCTTCAAGCATAGCTACAGACAGTTAATTTGAATGTACAGTGAAACTTCAGCCTTCTCTGAAGGAAATACTGTGAAGACCTTAATTTCCTAGGTTATAGAAGGTTAAACAGAATACCATTTTTTTTTTTAGGAGGTACTGGGGATTGAATCTGGGACCTCATATGCGAAGAAGGCGCTCAACCACTAAGCTACACCTTCTCCTCTAGAATACCTTTTAATTTTTTAAATTTTTAATTTTTTTTTAAATTTTTTATACCAGAATACCTTTTGATTTTTGTTTCAATCCTTAAAGCTGCCAAATGAATTACTCCACTTTCTAGGGTCAGATTGTAGAAAATATAATAAAATCTTTCTTAGATAAATCGGAATATTGAGTGTCTCAGGATCTTTACTCTGATTTTTGTTGATTTTTGTTGAGGCGATGGAAGTGATTGGGTGATTGGGCTAAGTGTAGGGTGATGTTGGCTTCATAAAATATGTTGGATAATTTTCCCTCCTCTTCAATTTTTGGAAGAGTTGAAACAAGATTGGTGTTAATTCTTTTCAAAATGCTTGGTAGAATTTACCTGTGAAGCCACTGGTACTGGACTTTTCTTTGCTGGGAGATTTTTGATGATGAATTCAATCTCTGTAAATGTGATTGGTTTGTTAAGTTCTTGTATTTCTTTTAGCATCAGTGTAGGTTATTTGTGCATTTCCAGAAATTTGTTCATTTCATCTAGGTTGTCAGTTTGTTGGCATACAGTTTCTCATAATATCCTTTTATGATCCTTTTTATTTTTGTGGGGTCAGTCATAACTTCCTCTCTTTCATTCTGATTGTATTAATTTTCATCTTCTCTCTTTTTTTCTGTTAGTCTAGCTAGGGGTTTGTCAGTTTTATTGATCTTGTCAAAGAACCAGCTCTTGGTCTTGTTGATTTTCTCTATTGTTTTTTTCTCAATTTCGTTTATTTCTGCTCTAATCTTTATTATTTCTTTCCTTCTGCTTGCTTTGGAATTGGTTTGCTGTTCTTTTTGTAGTTTCTCCAGTTGTTCAGTTTAATCTTTGAGTTTAGCTCTTCTTTTTTAATATAGGCATTTAGGGCTATAAATTTCTTTCTCAAGACTGCTTTGCTGTATCCTATAAGTTTTTTTCTCGTTTTCATTTGTCTCAGTATATTTACTGAATTCACTTGCAATTTCTTCTTTGACCCACTGGTTATTTAGGAGTGTGTTATTCAGCCTCCACACATTTGTGAATTTACTTTTTTCCTGTTTATTATTGATTCCCAGTTTCATACCATTATGATCTGAGAAGGTGCTTTGTAAAATTTCAGTTTTTTCCTATTTCTTGAGAGCTGCATTGTGCCCTAACATGTGGTATCCTGGAGAAAGATCCATGGACACTTGAGAAGAATATATAACCCGCTGAGTTTGGATGCAGCATCCTGTATATGTCTGTTAGGTCTAACTCGTTTATCATCTTGTTCAAGTTCTCTGTTTCCTTGTTGATATTCTGTCAAGTTGTTCTATCTAATGTTGTGAGTGGGATGTTGAAGTCTCCAATGAATATTAGAGATGTCTATTTCTCCCTTCAGTTTTGCCAGAGTTTGCCTCATGTATTTTGGGACACCCTGGTTAGGTGCATAGATATTTTATGACTGTTATATCTTCCTGGTGGATTGTCCCTTTTATTAATATATAATGGCCTTCTGGATCTCTTATAACTTTTTGCATTTAAAGTCTGTTTTGTCTGATATTAGTATAGCTACCTCTGCTCTTTTTTGTTACTATTTGCATGGAGTATCTTTTTCCAACTTTTCACTTTCAGTGGGTTTGTATCCCTGAGTCTAAGATGAGTTTCTTGTAAGCAGCATATGGATGGTTCATTTTTTTATCCATTCTGTAAGCCTGTATTTTTCGATTGGGGAGTTTAATTCATTCATATTCAATGATACTTCTGTAAATGCATTATTTACTTCCACCATTTTATTGTTTTGTTTTCATATGTCATATTTTCATTTGTCTTTTTACCCTTTTGGTTATCCTTTCTGCTATTTTTTCTTCTATACTCTCCTCTAGGTCTTTCTCTCTTGTCTTTTTATTTCAGGTTCTAAGGCTTCCTTTAATATTTCCTGTAAATGTGGAATCTTGTTTGCAAATTTTCTTAGTTTCTGTTTGTGAATATTTTATGCTCACCATATTTGAAGAACAATTTTGCTGGATAAAGAATTCTCAGCTGGCAGTTTTTCTCTTTCAGTATCTTAATTGTATCATACCACTATCTTCTCGCCTCCATGGTTTCTGAAGAAAAATCTGCATTACATCTTACTGGCTGTCCCTTATATGTGATAGTTTACTTCTCCCTTGCTGCTCTGAGAAATTTCTATTTATCTTTGATATTTGACATTCTGAATAGTATGTGTCTTGGAATAGGTCTATTCGGATTTATTCTGATTGAGGTACGGTGCTCTTCTCAGACATGTAAGTTCATTTCTTTCGTGAGAATTGGGAAATTTTTGGCTATTATTTCCTCAAATACTCTTTCTGCCACCTTTCCCTTCTCTTCTCCTTCTGGAACTCCCATGACACGTATGTTGTTGTTTTTCATGTTGTCATTCAACTCTCTGAGCCTCTGCTCAATTTTTTCCATTCTTTTCTTTCTCTATTCTTTTCTCTCTTCAATTTCAGCTGTTATGTCTTATCACTTATTCTTTCTTCTGTCATTTCGAGTCTGCTGTTGTATGCCTCTAATGTGTTCTTGATCTCACTTATTATGTCTTTTGTTCCCATGAGCTCTGTTACTTTTTTGTTCAGGATTTCAAATTCTTCTTAGCACTCGCTCAGTGTCTTCTTGATGTCATTTATCTCTTTAACCATATTATATTTCAACTCTCTAATTTGATTTTGGAAATTTGTGCACATCTTGCTAATTAGTTCTCAAATCCTGTGTCTCTTCCGGGGGTTTGATATATTCCTTTTCTTGGGCCATGTCTTCCATTTTCTTAGTATTGCTTGTAATTTTTTTGCTGATGTCTAGGCATCTAATTAGGATATGTTGTTTACTCAAATGTTCAATTTCTCTCTCTTTTGTAGGGATTTAGTGACAGGAGGCTGTGTGTTACCACTGCTTTTTGATTCTTGGTTCAACCTGGATTGTTAGAATTGTCCCTGCTAGTTGCTTAATACTGGGCTCTGGACCCAGTAATTGGTTACAGACCCGCTTCTTAGGGCCTTGGGGGAGGGAAGCTATAAAGGCCGGAAAAAGCCTCTCATTTTTAATTTTCTCACATGTACTTCCTTGGTCTGCCAGCAGATGGTGCTCTTTGGCAGTTCTCAGTTCAGTGCCTGGTCGCAGTGTATTTTTGTTGCAACACAGACCAGATCTCTGTGATAGAGCTTCCTGCCTGGAGGCTAAGAGACGTGTAATTCAAACTTTCTCAGTGACAGTTCTCTGGCCATCTCTGGCAGCCCCCTCCCTTTTCCTGGGTAGGAAATAATTCCACTCCCCTCTGAGTCATCAACAATCAGTCCTGGTTAGTAGAGAAGGAGATTGGGAGGCTTGTATATCATTAGCCTCTTGCCTGCTCCCAAGGCAAACAATGGTGCAGCCCACCTGGCCTGGAAGGGCTTGTGGGACACAGCAGACCAAATTTGTGAGTCAAAAGGTAAGTCAGCCTTAGACTGTGTGCCTCTCTCTCCCCTTTCCTGGGGATGTGCGTCCTCAACAATCAGTTCTGGCTAGGAGAGGGAGATTGAGAGGTTCCGATTTCTCCAATCCTGTGCAGGCTCTCAGAGCAAACCATGTTGTGGTCCCACCCAGCCTGGAAGGGCTGTTGGTACACAGCAGACCAAATTTGTGGGTGAGAAGTTGAGTCAGCCTTAGTCTGTGTCCCTTTCTCTCCCCTTTTCTGGGGTGATGGATCCTTGGAGCCCCCTTTGTTTGTAGCTGCAGGCCCAGAGGCCCAAGAATTCTAAAGTGTCTTTAGTGTGTGTGTGGGGGTGCCAGCAGCAGCCGCCTTTGGTTTCAACTCACAGTTCTGTAGTCCCAATTCCCCTCCTTTATCCCTCTCTCCTCTGAGCAGTGTCCAGCCTTCTCCTGGTGTCCTAAACCCTAGAAGATCCAGTTGCTTTATACTAGGAAAACTTCGGTGTAAAACAAAAACTTCTGTTTGAAATGTTAACTGTGCTGTACCCAAGTTTTAAAAAATAACTTTTCTAATTATGAACATTTATTAATTTATCAAGGATTTAATGAGTTGACCAAGTTTAGTCAGGATAGAGAATACTGTCCCTACTCTCGTGGGAAAAAACAAGTCCTTCTCTGAGCCTACTACAGAAGTTAATGTTAGAATCCCATGGTTGCAAATGTGAGAAACCCTGTTGAAATTTACTTGAGTAAAAAAGGGATAACACAAACTCAGGATGGACTCAAGCACAACTGGAACCTAAGCTGAGAATGTCACTAAGACTTTCTGATCTTTCCCTCTCTTTTTCCTTTCAGCTTCATTTTCTCTCAATGCAGAGCAACTTCTGTAGTAGGGGCATGGATGCCAGCATCTTCTTGACTTACATGTCAAATTTCAGCTAACCATTAGAGAGGGTTTACGTATCTTTCCTTTTCCACTTTGAAAAACCTCAGGGAAAGACTTTGATTGCCTTGATTTAGGTTATGTTCCCACTCCTATGGACATGGGGTAGAGCACCATAATAGACCAAGATCACTTGGTTGGAGTGGGAGGAGGAACAATTTCCTTAAAGAAGGATGCTGGTCAGGCAAAACTATATCTCTTCACTACACTCATATGTGAAACTTTATTTGCTTTGTTTCCAGCCTTCCAGTCTTTACCTGAAGAGATGTTGTAATCATGTTGAACTAAATTATTATTCATAATAATTGTTCAAGTTGGGTTACTGAATAGCATTCTATATGAATAATCAGACTAAGGGTTGGCTAATTTTTTCTGTAAAGGGCCAGTTAGCAAATATTTTCTAATAAGTATTTTCTAGTTTGAGGGCCATATGGTTTCTATAACAACTACTCAACTTTGTGGTTGTATATGATATGATATTTCACCACATTATATTCCATTAATCACCATTGTGTAATAATCTCATTAGAACTGGGGTTTAAGTGGGTGGTGGGTTGGGTGAAGTGAGAATTATCTATCTGTCCATCCATCCATCCATCTTACAGTCTTATGGAGAACTTTGTCAGAATACACATGCTTTCCTGCATACCTCCAGGGTTTCTAATTAAGTAGGTGGGTTTGTGGTATGTATACTTTGAAAAAGTCTCTGATTAATTCTGATAAGCCTTATACTTTATCCCTCACTCCCCAAACCCCACTTGATGTGTAGAAAAGTTTTTTTTGCAGGAGAGGGAAGGAAGCTAATTTGACATTTAATGTCTAGGGCATTGTACTGAATGTTTTTCATGTTATCTGCTCAGTTTGACAGATAATGGTAATAATAGCTAACACTTATCAAATGATAACTATTAACTAAGTGCTAGTGGAAGCATTTTTGCATATATATTTGTTCATTTGTTTCTTACAGCCTTTTTATATCTATTTTACAAATGAGGAAATTGAGGCATAGGGAGGTTGAGTAACTTGCTGATAAGTGACAGAACTGAGTCCAGATCGTCCATGTTTTTCTAGCACAGTACAGTGGTTTGGAGATGATTTAGTTTTTTGATTGTTTTTATATTATTTGCCAGGCATTGGCTAGGTGTGCTTGCAGATGTCCTTATTTAGTTTTTCATAGTAGTTCTGCAAAATAGATGTTGTTGCACTCCTCTTTGAAAGGAAACTGAGATTCAGAGAGGTGAAATAATTTATTCAAGGTCACATCATTAACATTTGGCAGAGTTTGTATTAGAACCTAAACTCTAACTCCCAAACCCATAATCACCATATATCCTCTGTCATGAAAATGAATAAGTCAAATTGTGTTGAAAAGAATGTATGAATGTATGCCAGTATATTTATATAGTTTCTAAATCTGTTCAAAAGATGTGTCATTGAATTGCATACTCCTAGTGAATAGCGCTTTTTGGGGTACATTCAGGGAGAATAATGCCACATCCAGTAGTGAGTAGTTGTTTGGTCTTGGGCAAGTTACTTTACTTCCAGGTATCTTACTTTTCTTGTCTGGAAAATGAGGAAAATGGTAGCACCTACCTCACAGGGTCCTTATGAGACTTAAGTACGTTAATGTACTGTATTCCATAGCTTTTAACATGTATGTATTTTATATTTTAATATCTCTGAAATTGGGGTGCGTCCCTATTGCTTTTGGCCAAGTGGCTGTAGTGATGCAATTTTCACGGCCTGTGCATGTGCTGTCTTTGTGGTTATTCCTGATGGCATGATTGTGTAGCTGCAACTCCCATTTCAGTCAAGTCAATTTAAGGAACATTTGAGGAATGAATATGATTCCTGCTTGTTTTCTGAAAACTCTGTTCATACCTTCTGGTAAGATCAAGAAAATGCTAGCACCAAAATGTGGGTGTCGTGGCTTGGAAGAAAATCTTGGCGATATTAATGACACATTCTTAAAAGAAATGCTTTGTCACGGGTGTTCCTGGTGGCTAATAGGTTGCTACTGTAATGAAAAATGTGGGCTTTGACAACTCTAGGTTAAAATGTGATTCAAAAGCAACCAACTCTGAACATAAAGAAATTTCAGCAATATAATAAGCAGTTTATTTTGCTTATATATCTCCTTTTGATATATGCATGAGTTATATATGATAAAAATCTGTCTAAAGTCTATTATAAGAGATCTTTCAATTAGCATAAATAAAAATTCTAAATGATGAGAAAGCATTGTATTGTAGTTTAATTGACAGTTTTCTTTCTTAATGGCACATAAAGTAATGATGCATGTTACAATTATCAACATCTTTGATTCTATGAAATGCTGTTTCTAAATAAAATTTGTAACAGTACCTGGCACATAGTTAGCTATTATTTGTTCTATAATCCTTATTTTCTCTCTTCAGTTCAAGATTGTGTCTGAGAGACATGTATACCATTGTGAAGTCTATTTTTACGTTGGAAATATTATCTCCTCATGTACCTTCACTGAAATAATAAATATTCATTACTTTCCATTTATAAATTTGGAAATATTGTCAATAAATTGTAGATGTTATTTTCTCAGGAAAATTTGCTCTCTGATTGAACACCTATAATATCCAGGTTCTTCTAGTTGTTATGTCAGAAGTCAATTAACTTGATTTCATAAGTTCCCATTATTTAAATGTTTTTCTTATTTGTCCCCCCCCCCCTTTTTTTTTTTTTT
>JAQZBX010006453.1:0-53146 GCA_029593785.1 Cabassous unicinctus | reverse complement strand
ACTTTGTCAGAAGGGTGAAACGGCAGCCAACTCAATGGGAAAAAATATTTGGAAATCACATATCTGATAAGGGTTTAATATCCAGGATATATAAAGAGATGTTACAACTCAACAATAAAAAGAAAAACGACCCAATTAAAAAATGGGCGAAAGACTTGAATAGACATTTCTCCAAAGAAGAAATATAAATGGCAAAAAAGCACATGAAGAAATGCTCAACATCACTCATGATTAGGGAAATGCAAATCAAAACTACAATGAGATATCATTTTACACCTATCAGAATGGCCACTATTAAAAAGACAGAGAACTACAAGTGTTGGAGAGGATATGGAGAGATAGGAACACTTCTTCATTGTTGGTGGAAATGCAAAATAGTACAACCACTATGGAGGACTGTTTGGCAATTCCTAAAGAAGTTGAATATAGACTTGCCACATGACCCTGCAATACCACTACTGGGTATATACCCAGAAGAACTGAGAGCAGTGACACGAACAGACATCTGCACACCAATGTTCATAGCAACATTATTCACCATTGCCAAAAGTTGGATGCAACCCAGGTGTCCATCAACAGATGAATGGATAAACAAACTGTGGTCTGTTCACATGATGGAATATTATGCAGCTATAAGAAGAAATGAAGTCGTAAAGCATATGGCAACATGGATGAATCTGGAGGACATTATGCTGAGTGAAGCAAGCCAGACACAAAAGGACAAATACTGTATGAATGCGTTACTATGAACTAAATATATTGTGTAACATATTGTTTGATCAAAAAAAAAAATTTTTTTTTATATGTATCCATTACATTTAATGGAGAAGTGTATATATTTATTCATCTATGTTTACTTTTTAGGCTTTGATTGTTTATATTTTCAATTATTAAATGTACAAATAAAGTTAAAAAAAATTTTTTTAACTAATTAAAAAAAAAAAAAAAAGTGATTGGATTGAAGGATTTCTATTCAAAGCTCCTGAGAAAGGATCTCTCCTTCTCACCAGGAAATAAATCCATGTCTCCATGGCAGAAGAAAATAGAAGGTTCCAAATTGCTTACATATTGAGCATACTTGGCCCTTCTCTCCCTTGACCTTAGGCAGAGTTTTTTTTGACAATGCAGAGATTCATTTTTTTCTTTTTTCGCTGTTGCCAAATAATGTTTCATTGTGTAGATAGAGTGCAGTTTTATTTTTCTCTTCTCCAGGTGATGGACATTTGGGTAGTTTCCAGTTCTTCTCTGTTACAAATAAAGCTGCTATGAATACACACACACACACAAAATTAAGTTAACTACACTAACTGGGAGAATAATGATAAGAAGACCCAAATGCTTCTCTCTGATTCCATCATTTTTGAATAATCCCGCTTTTAATTCAATAATTCAGAGGAGGTCTTTTACATTACTTCATGAATCTTTACAGGATTGTGAGAAAGCTCCAGCTTTTCTTTGAAGAAAACTATTTCTGATATTCTCTATATCTTTGAGTTGTTCTCAAGGATAGAGGGATTCTCATGCAGGCACTATATATAAATAACTGCTCTTATGTCATATTCTAATTTTTTGTAAGTATTAGAAATAAAATGAAAATTATTCTTACAAAGAAAGTGGAAAATGCAGGAATGCACAATAAATAGCACATGAAATCAGAATACAAACTGCCCCCCAACCTCAACATTTCTCCTATGGCATGTGAAAGCCCCTGCCCAAACCCAGGAGAAAAAAGCCACTTGTAGGCAGAATAAGATGACAATGTGTTACTCAACTTTTCACAAGATATGAGGGGAAGAGGGATGGTACCTAAAAGTCAAGGACTTAATCCACCAGGCAGAGAGTACAGCCCTCTATCCATATGCACCTATGATCACAGCTTCCATCATTGAAGAGCAACAAAAGAAAGACCAGTCTAGAGAAATAGGTAACTCCCAAACCTTCATGTGTGTCCCACACCAACTTCTTTCTCTTAATATAATTTTTATTGATGGATATCTTTCATACATGAATGCATAAATATGACGTGTAGAGAAAAATCTGTAGACCTATAAAATAAAGAGGCATAACACCATACAGGTGTCAGATACACCACATCTCCACCAGCAACTTGAATTGTTGTGAGCCATTTTTAGTATATGTGTTGCCGAAGTGAGCACGTGAGCCATTTTTGAAACTAGGCAAGAGCATCATTGAAACATTACTAATAACTATAGCCCCTGTCTCACCTTTGGTGTACTTTTCTGTGCATCCTCCCTACTTTTTAAAACAAATCTATTTTTTGATACATATTAATACAATATAGTATTTATCCAAAGTTTACAATGCCTTGAGTTTAGTGTATTCACAGAGGTATGCATTCATCTCTTCAATCATTACTAAACATTTTCATTATTTCCATAGTCATAATAATAAACAAAGAAAAACCAAACAAACAAGCATGGAAATTATTCCCCTCTCAATCTCTCTCTTTCTACTCTTGTACATAGGTGTTATTTGGCTTTCCTTGCACAAATATTTATTTGTTTATCGAGCAGTTTTATTGAGATATATTCACATACCTCATCATGTGGAAAATGTGAATAATGAGTGATTTTTTTTAAGCTTTTGAAAAGATCTTTATTGGAAAATTGTAAAATAAAATGGAAATTTGATAGAAATGGTAAAGTTTAAAAGAGAGTGTAGGGTTAGGTTATATTTAATATAATCCATGAAAAGAAACATATAGTATGGCAACAAACATTTTAAAAGGGAAATAATAATTCTTAAATAATGGAAATAAAGTCTAACAAAATTCTAATTATTATGTTCCAGCTCAAAATTTCAGACATATTAATCTGCAAGAAGGAAATTTATTTTTGTGGTAATGATGCCATTTCCATTGAGGTGGTCCTTCTTTCTGGATAATCAAATTCCTCTTTTGGAATTCCTCATATCTCATTGGCCTAAAGTAGCTCAGATAACAACAACACTATTAAGACTACAATATTTAAAACTAGGGACACTCAGAACACAGCAAGCCATGAGTAGAGGAAGAAATTTAAAAAATAAGTAAACATTAAGATCTCTAAGAGGAGCCAACCTTATCAAAAGCCAAAATATACCAGACATATTCCAGATTAGTGCAATGGATATCCTTTTCAAAGAACATGACGTTGAGCTTTGGGTCCTGGGTTCCTAAATAGCACCCAGTGGTGGAGGCAGGCACAAAAGAATCATCTTCACCCTCAACTTTGCTGGCCCAAGGAAAACGGCCAACCGGTGGTTCCTACCAACTGCCCTGGCATGTCTTCTTTCCATTCCCCCACCTCCAGGATCCACTGTGGGTGCTGCTCAAACAATTCTGCAGACCAATTACTTGGAGCCCAAGGGCATGGAGGATGGGCTTTTTTGAAAATACAGCATCTAGAGAGAAGGCACTGCTGAAAATGCAGACAAGAATGAGAGAGAAAAGAATGGAATCCTAGAGAACAGTAACAAAGCTCTAATTCTGTTTTGCAGTGGGGTGAGGTGGTGGTTCAAATATAGAAGTAAAATGAATGAACCACTTGTCAACAATGACTATCAGGAAAATTTTAAAACACAGGAGTCTTCAAAACAGACCAAAAAATACACACAACAATCGTGACATGTTGATGAAGGTGGGGTATGAAAAATGTGTTTAAAACGTGTTGTATGAAAAAAAAAAAAAAGTGTTGTATGGACCATGGCTGGTGGTAAAAATTTCATGATATTTTATCATGATCTGTAAGAAACATTCCACCATGGTGTCATTTGATGATGGAGGACAGTTCTATGGGAATTCTGACCGAGTGCATAAGTGTTTTGTTAGTTCACAGCTTGTGTTAAGAAAAATATATTTATAAAAATAATCATGTGTTGGGTTGGAGAAATATACAGGAAATGGAAGAAATAGATTCTAGTTATAAGTCAGATTAGGACAATATTATCTCACACATATTTGGTGTAATTTAAAAGAGAAAATTCATTTTTAGAGTACTTATTAAAATACAAATTTTTAAATTAGCATTAAATATCTATTATCATCTTCAAATAAGGTATTAGCAAAGATTTAAAGCATTTTTCTTTATATACACTCAATGCTCTTTGAAATGAATGTTATTAGCCCTTTTTTTAAAGCAAACTATAAAAAACAAGGAGCTTCAATGTTATCAGTTCATAGGCAATGCACTTAACACATAAATTTTTGGACAAGTTTTTCTTCTAAATAGTTATTGAAATAAAGTTAACTATAATAACTGGGAAAATAATGATAAGAAGTCCCAAATGCTTCTCTCTGATACCATCATTTTTTAATAACCCCATTTTTAATTCAATAAATCAAAGGAGATCTTTTCATATTACTGCTCCAATCATTACAGGATTGTGAGAAGGCTCCAGCTCTTGGTTGAAGAAAGCCATTTCTGATTTTCTCTTTATCTTTGAGGTATTCTCAAGTATAGAGGGATTCTGATACAGGTACCCATTTATAAATAATGGCTTTTATTTCATATTCTAATTTTTTGAAAGTATTTCAAATAAAATGAAATATATTCTTACAAAGAAAGTGGAAAACAGGGAAAAACACAAATAGCGCATGAAGTCAAAAGACACACAGCTCCTCAAATGCAAAAATTCTTTTACAACATGTGAAAGCCCCTCCACAAGGCCAGGAGGGAAAGGACACTAGTAGGCTGAATGAGGAAATAAAGACTTACTGGAATATTTGCAATATATTTGGGGGCATGTTGGAATTGGTTCCTAAATGCTGAGGTCCTAATCCACCAGGCAAAATGTACAACCCCCCAACCCTATCCACCCATGTTGACAGCACCCATGATTGAAGAGCAACAAAAGGAAGACCAGTGTAGAGAAATAGGTAAATCCTAAACATTCGTGTTTGACTCTCACCACCCTCTTTCTCCTAATAAATTTCTTACAGAAGGAGTTCATTCTTACATGAGCACACATAAACAGGAAGTATAGAGTAAAACTTGTGTTATTCCCATGTAAAGATACATAACACCACACAGGGGCCCCATGCATCAAATCTCCACCAGCATTTTGCATTGTTGTGATCCACTTTTAAAACCTGGGCAAGAGCAACATTGAAACATTACTAATAACTATAGTCCATGTTTCACCTTTGGTGTACATTTCCAGGCATTGTCCCCGTGTTTTGAAACAAACTATTTTATTGATACATATTAATACAATATTCTATTTAGACCAAGTGTACAGTCCCGGCTGTTTGGTGTGTTCACAGAGTTGTGCATTCGTCTCTTCTATTATTATTAGACCTTTTCATTATTTCAATAATAATAATAAAAAAGAAAAACCAACAAAGAAGGAAATTATTCCTTTCAATCTCTCTGTTTTGACTGCTGTGCATAGGTGTTATTCTGGCTTTCCTTGCACAAATATTTATTTTTTTAACAAGCAGTTTTATTGAGATATAGTCACATACCACATCCTGTCAACTAAGTGTATAGTGAATGGCTTTTTAAAGCTGTTGAAAAGATCTTTATTGTAAAATTTTAAAATAAAATAGAAATTAGACTGAAAGACATTGTTAAAATTTAAAGAGAGTGTAAGGTTAAGACAGATGGAATATAATCCATGATAAGAAAGAGATAGTATGGAAACAAACATTTATAAAAGGAAATAATTCTAATATAATGGAAATTAATTATAACAAAATTCTAATTATTATAGTCCAGCTCTAACACTCTGTCATAATAATCTCTAAGAATTTAATAAATTTTTGTTTTATTATGCAATTTCCACTGAGGCCATCATTCTTTCCTGGTAATCAAATTCCTATTGAGAATCCCTCACATCTCATTGACATAAATGACCTCAGGATCACAAGGAAGTCTACAGTATTTCAAACTAGGGTCCTTCAGGGCACAGTGAGTCAAGTGTAGAGGAAGAAATGAATACAAATGAGAAAATATTGGGCTTTTTATTGACGAACCAACCTCATGAGGAGCCACAGGATTGCAGATACACATCGGAGTTTTGTGCAATGAGTAACCGGCTCAAGCACCATGAAATTGAACTTTTGGCCCTCATTCAAAAAGGCTCCGAGTGGTGGAGGCTGGGATGATAGAATCATGCTCATGCTAGACTTTGCTGGCCCAGGGAAAAGGGCCATCTTGTGGTTCCTAGCAACCGGCCTGGAGATTCTTCTTTCCCCTTCTCCACAGCAAGAACCTCGGTGGGCATGGCCCAAGCAATTACACAGCCAAATTACTTGGAGCCCAGGGGAATGGAGGAGGAGCTCTTTGAAAAGACAGCATCTAGTGAGATGGCACTGCTGAAAATGAAGACAAAAATGAGTGAAAAATGAAAGGACTCCTAGAGAACAGTAACTAAGCTCTCATTCTGTTTTATAGTGGGGTGTGGTGATGGTTCCAATATAGAAGTAAAATGAAAAAAACACTAGCCAAACTCATGACTATGGGGGGGGGGAGCAATTAAAATACAGGAGTCATCAAAACAGACACAGAAAATACATACAATTTCGTGACATGTTGAATACGGCAGAATATGGAAAAATGGTGTCAAACCTATTCTATGGACCATGGGTGGTTGTACCAATTTCATGATATTTTATCATAATCTGTAAGATATATTCCACCACTATGTGGTGTGATGATGGAGGACACTCATATGGGAATACTGATGGCATGCTTGATTCTTGTGTATGTTGAAATTCTTCTATTAAGAAAAATATATTTAAAGACATAATCATGGGGAGTGTTGGAGGAAATTACATGAAATGGAAGAAAAAGACACTAGCTATAAGAAAGATTAGGATGATATTGTCTCATGCACATATGTGGTGTATTTGAAAGATAAAACCATTTTTAAAATACTTGGTAAAATACATATTTTAAAATAAGCATTAAATATCTATTATCAACTTCATATAAATGATTAGCTAAGAGTGAAAGCATTTTTCAAAATATAAAGTCAATGCTATTAGGAAATGAAAGTTGTTAGCCCCTTTTAAAACTCTTTAAATACAAGAGGCTTCAATAATATCAGTTCGTAGGGACTGCATTTTGTACAAAACATTTAGACTAGTTTTTCTTTTTAATAGATAATGAAATAATGATAACTACCCTAGCTGGGAGAATAAGGGTAAGAAATCACCAAATGCTTCTCTCTGATTCCTTCATTTTTGAATCATCCCACTTCTAATTTGATAATTCAGAAGAAATCTATTTAAATTAGTTCAGTAATCTTTTACACAATTACAGGATTTTTTTTTTCAAGGAAAGCATTTCTGATTTTAGGCCATATCCTGTGAGTTGTTCTCAAGTATAGAGGGATTCTGATGCAGGTACGCATATATAAGTAACTGCTCTTACGTCATATTTTACTTTTTTAAAAAGTATTTGAAATAAAATGAGTTATTCTTAAAAAAGAAGTGGAAAACACAGGGACAAACAAAAAAAAGCACATGAACTCAGAGGACAAACAGCCCCTCAAACTCAAAATTTCTATTATGGTATGTGAAAACCCCTGCCCAAACCCAGGAGGGTAAGACACTGGTAGTCTGAATGAGGAGATAAAAGACCTACTGGAATATTTACAATATATCTGGGGGATGGTTCCTAAAACTCGAGGTCCTAATTAACCAGGCAAAAATACAGCCCTCCATCCCTATGCACCCATGATGACAGCCTCCATCATTGAAGAGCAACAAAAGGAATACCAGTCTAGAGAAACAGGTAAATCCCAAGCATTCATGTTTGACTCTCATCACCCTCTTTCTCCTATTATATTTTTTACAGAAGGATTTTATTCATACATGAAAATACATAAACATGAAGTTAATAGGAAAAGCTGTGACCTTACAAAAAAAAGAGGTATAACACCTTACTGGGGTCATATATCACAACTCCACCAACACCTTGATTGTTGTGATTCATTCTTTACAAACTAGGCAAGAGCATCATTGAAATATTACTATTAACTTTAATCTATGTCTCACCTTTGGTGTACATTTCTGGGCAAGCTCCCTATTAAAACAAATCTATTTCATTGATATAAAATATATATTAATGCAAATATTCTCACTGTCCTGATTTTGTGATGATCAGGGTAGGCTAAACATTCGCTATATTAGAAACCATGAATGTGTCCCCAGACCTAGTTTTTCTCCCTAGGTCTGGTTTTTAGAATATTGGTGAAAAACTAAGCCTGATTTATTATATGACCATACTGCATGGGAAAAGACGGTAAATTTGGGTATCTTTCATCAACATTAAGAGATATAGCAGGGCTCGGGTGGTTTGGCATCCATCTCCCTTATGGCAGGAACTGGGTTCGATCCCCGTGACCCCCTGGTAAAAATAAAAAAAGGGAAAATATAGAATGTATGTGGGCTGCCAGGCCCCATGCACAGGTGAGCTGCCAGGCCCTGGGTGAGCTGCCAGGCCCCATGCATGGGTGATCCACCAGGCCCTGTGAGCAGGTGAGCTGCTAGGCCCCAGGTGAGCCACCAGGACCTGTGCATGAGTGAGCCTCAGACCCCACGACTGGGTGAGCCATCAGGCCCTTGGTGAGCCACCAGTTCCCATGACTAGGTGAGCTGTCAGGCCCTGGGTGAGCCACCATGCCCTGTGCATGGGTGAGCCACCAGGCCCCATGATGGGGTGAGCCACCAGGCCCTGTGTGCAAGTGAGCCATCAGGCCCCCTGAGCCATGCAGCAAGATGATGAGGTAACAGGAGAGTGACACAAGGGAGAGCCAAGATGAGATGCACCAAAAAAACAGGAACTAAGGTGGAGCAGGCAGTAAGATGCCTCTATCACACATGGAAGGTTCTGAGGATCGAATCCCAGTGAAGACAGGAGGAAAAGAATGATAAGTGAGGGCAGGAAATGGACACAGAGAGTTGCCCAATGAAAAGACACAGAAACAGCAAAAATGGGGGGGGTCAGTAAAAATTGGATAAAAGTAAATAAATCCTTAAAAAATGTATAGGGAAGGAAAATACGGACTATAGTTAGTAGTAATACTTTGAAGATGCTCTTTCATGGTTTGTTAACAGATGTTTCACAAAAATGCAGGGTGTTTGGGGGGGGAGGGGTGATGTGTGGGAACCCTGTATGATGTTTTGCATATTTGTTTTGTAAGTTCATGATGTTTACTGAACACTTATAGTTTATGTATGTTCATGTATGAATGATATACTTCAATAAATTGTTTAAACATAAATAAAATATATATTAATACAAATTCCCATTTATCCAAAGTGTACAATCACTGATGTTTCACATATTCACTGTGTTGTAACTTCATCTCTTCAATCATTATTAAATTTTTTCATTATTCCATAGTAATAATAAAGAAAAAAACCACAAACAAATGAGGAAATTATTCCTGCTTTCAATCTCTGTTTCCACTGATGTGCATGCTTGCACAAATATTCATTTGTTTAACAAGCAGTTTTATTGAGATATATTCACATACCACATCATGTGGACAAAGTGTATTATGAAAGGCTTTTTTAAGCTGTTGAAAATGCCTTTATTGTAAATTTGAAAAATCAAGTAGAAATAGGATTGAAAGAAATGGTAAATTGTAAAAGAGAGTATAAGGTTAGGTTAGATTTAATATAATCCATGACAATGAGTTACTAAGGCATCAGTCATTTATAAAGGGAAATATAATTCTAATATAATAAAAATTAATTATAACAAAATTCTAATTATTATATCCCAGCTTTAAATACTCAAAATGCCACTGACTGTCCATGGCATGAGTTGGAAATAGAGATATGCAAAATATCATCCCGAGATATGACTACTTCCATATTTTTAAGAGGTAAGGCTCCGTGTGAGAGGGTTTTTAACACCTTAATAGTGTTTTGTGGAGTTAAAGGTACAATGAAGTTGATTGGCTGTTCCTACACTGGATACAATTACAAAAGAAAGGGATGTACTGAAGGCTTCAAATTCGAAACTTAAGTGCTGCAAGAATTAAGTGAAAGTGTCTATTTGGGATAAATCCAAGATGGCAAAATAAAGAATGTCAGGCTCAGTCCTCCTCCAAAAACTGCAGGAATGTAGGCAGGCTTACCTGGCAGAAGGGGAGCTGTGAGACTGCAGGGGCAAGCAAGAGGACAGCTAGAGAGGGGGAGCCCAGTCAGTCAGGGGAGGGGGAAGCCATGGGAGATATGGAAGGCAAGCCAGCACCCAGCTGGCTCAGAGGGAGAGGGAAGCCAGGGAAGTGAATTGGCTGACATGCCAGTGCTCAGCCAGCTCTGAGAGTGAGGAAAGCATCCAGGTGAACAGGGATGCATGCAGGTATACAGCAGGCTTTCAAGGGGGGAGCTGAAGGACAATCAGGTATGGGTACTGGCACCCAGCTGGCTCAGGTGGGAAGAGAATAGGGGAATGAAGAGAAGAGGGGAGTGATATAGAGTGGGTGGACCAGATCTCAGTCAGTTCCCAGGAAAAGGAGAGACATGAGCCAAAACTGAAGCATCTCCAGGGAGAGGGGAAGGGAAAGCTGATCAGGCAGGCTGTCACACACCCATCTGCTCCAGGAGAAAGAGGAACTGGGGTAGTGAGGTGGTGGGCTGATGGGTGCCCAAATACCTGGATGAGAGGGGAGGTGGGAAAGTCAGCCAGTGAGCTGTCAGGTGCCCAACCGGCCTGGAGGAGAAGGGAGCCAGAGAGTGATCCATTAGATTGTCAAGCATCCAGCTGGCTCCCCTGGGGAGGAGGAGCTGAAAGACAAGAAGCCTCATGAAAGGTAACTTAGATTTTTTTCTAGAGTTTTTTCTGTACATTGGATAGAGTTTTATCTACATCTGGGTACATGCCTCTGGAGGACAGGACATGGTGTGATTAGTGAGCACTCACAGCTTGAGGTGGTTGCTAGTAGCATAAGAAGGAGGCCTCTTTTATCTTTGTTTTTGTTTTTTTTAGTTTTGTTTTTTTTCTCTTTTTCTTCTTATTTTATTTCATTTCTTTCATTTTTTTCCCTCTCTTCCTTTTCTTTTCTTTCCACCATCTCTTGTT
This sequence comes from Cabassous unicinctus, assembly GCA_029593785.1. Classification (NCBI taxonomy): domain Eukaryota; kingdom Metazoa; phylum Chordata; class Mammalia; order Cingulata; family Chlamyphoridae; genus Cabassous; species Cabassous unicinctus. Next base: position 42,104 of record JAQZBX010006453.1, on the reverse strand, counting down.
TAGTCTTCATTTCTTTCTTCTCATCTTCCAGTCTTTTATTTTATTAAATATTTTCCTGTTTCTTTTTTCTCTTTCATCTTTTTTATTCTTATTCATTTTTATTTTTTATACTTTTTCACTCATTACTTTTCTTTTTTTATTCATCTTTTTCTCTTATTATTTCTTTCCTTTTTTGTAGATCTAATTTTTGGGGAGGGAACACAGACAACTAATACATGGAATATGTGGAACGAAGTGTCAGAGAGGACACATGACACAAAACAAAATGAAATAAAACTCTAGACTAGAAAGAGAAGCTTACCAACTGAATAAACCCATCAAGATAAACCATACCTAGACACAAGCAAAAAATTAAAAGCCATACTAAGAAACAGGAAGACATGATCCAGTCTAATGAATAAACTAAAAAGCAGGAGATGCAGAATGTGGAACAACTAATCAAGGATGTCCAAAGAAATATGAATCAACTTATTGAAGTGAAGGAAAAGATAAAGGTTATTAAGAATACACTGGGGAAACATACGATAGAAACTGTACACATACATTTAAAGATAACAGATCTGATGGCAATGGAAGGCATAATGCAAGGAATTAAAAATATGCTGGAAGCACTTTTGAACAGAGGAAAGAATTAGTGACATTAAAGATAGAACATCTAAAATTGCACATATAGTAGAATAGATAGATTCAGCACAGAATAAGGGAATTGAATGACAATATGAAAGGCACAAACATATGCATTATAATCATTCCAAAGGGAAAAGAGAAGGGAAAGGGAGCAAAAGGATTGTTGGAGGAATAATGACTGAAAATTTCCTACCTCCTTTGAGGAAATAGGTATATATGTCCAGGAGGGGAAGTGCACTGCAGAATAAATGCTAAAAGACATACCCCAATACACATACTTATCAGATTGGCAAATGCTCAAGACAGAGAGAATTCTGAAAGCAGCAAGAGAAAATAGATCCACCACATATAAGGAAAACTCAATAAGTTTATGTGCTGATTTCTCATCTGAAACTGAGGGGGAAAGAAGGCAGTGGTATGACATAGTTAAGGTACTCAAAGTAAAAACATAAACCTGCCAATCAAGAGTTCTATTTCCAGAAAATCTGGCATTCAAAAATGAGGGAGAGTTCAAAATATTCCTAGATAAAGAGAAATTGAGAGAATTTGTCAACAATAGTCCTGCCCTTGAAGAAATACTAAAGGGACTACAGGTTCAACTACAGGTTGAACTACAGGTTGAAAGGAAAAATCAGGGTTGTAGGAGAGTGTGTAAAGGAAGATTATTAGTAAAAGTAACTAAAAGGATAAAAAGGGAAATAAAAACAAAATGACATATATAAACCTAAAGAAAATATATGTGAATATTCTTGCTGACCTGATTTTGTGATAATCAGGGTAGGCTAAACATTTACTATATTAGAAACCATGGAAGTGTCCCCAGACCTAGTTTTTCTCCCTAGGTCTGGTTTTTGGAATGCTGGTGATAAACTAAGCCTGATTTATTATATGACCATCCTGTATGGGAAAAGACTTTAACTTTGGGTATCTTTGGTCAACCTAAAGATGTGGCTCAGGTGGTTAGGCATCCATCTCCCATATGGAGAGACCTGGGTTTGATCCCTGGGACTTCCTGGTAAAAATAAAAAAGAGAAAGATATAGAAGTCATGTGGGTCACCAAGCCCTATGCGTGGGTGCACCGCCAGGCCCTGCAAATGGGTGTGCCACCAGGCCCCATGGGTGGGTGAGCCACCAGGCCCCACAGGCAGGTGAGCCATCAGACCCCATCCACGGGTGCGCCACCAGGCCCTGCGCACCACGCAGCAAGATGATGATGTAATAGGAGAGTGACACAAGGGAGAGCCAAGATGAGATGCACTGAAAAACCAGGAACTAAGGGGGCACAGGTGGTAGGATGCCTCTCTCCCACATCGGAGATTCTGAGGATCGAATCCTAGTAAAGACATGAGGAGAAGGATGAGAAAAGAGAGCAGGAAATGAACATAAAGAGTTGCCCAGTGAATGGACACAGAAACAAAAAAAATGAGGGGGGGATAAAAATTTGATAAAAGTAAACAAATAAATACATAAATGCTTTAAAAAATGTATAGGGGAGGAAGATATGGAATATATAGTTAGTAGTAATACTTTGACGATGCTCTTTCATGATTTGTAAACAAATATTTCACAACAATTCAGGGTGTTTGGTGGGGTGATGTGTGGGAGACCTGTATGATGTTATGCATGTTTGTTTTGTAAGTTCATGATGTTTACTGAACACTTATAGTTTATGTATGTTCATGTATGAATGATATACTTCAATAAATTGTTTTTAAAAAAAGAAAATATGGTTAATGTATGTACTGACAGTAATGCATTGAATGTTAATGGAGTAAAAATTCTAATCAAAAGACACAGATTGGCAAAATGAATAAGGAAATATGACCCATCTATATGCTGTCCACAAGAAAATCATCTTAGACCCAGGGATAGAAGAAGGTTGCAAGTGAAAGTTTGGAAAATGATTTTACATGCAAAGAATAACAGTAGCTATGCTAATATCAGACAAAAGACACTTGTAAGAAACAAGAAAATTGTAAGAAACAAACCAGGACACTATATATCAATAAAAAGGATAATTTATCAAGAAGAAAGAACAACCATATTTATGAAACCTAACCAGGGTGCCCCAAAATACATGAGGTGAAAAATGGAAAAATTAAGGGGAGAAATAGATGACTCGACCATCATAGTGGTCATTATCACTATTAGATGGAACATCTCAAAAGAGGGTTAATAAAGAAAGAGAGACCTTGAATAATACTTTAGAGGACTTAAACCTAATAGACCTATACAGAATATTACCCCTAATACACTAGGACATACATTCTTCCTGAGCACACATGCATCATTCTCCAGAATAGATCACATGCTAGACCACAGAACAAGTATCAGAAAATTCAGAGAGATTAAAATTATACAAAGTAATTTCATTGACCACAACAGAATGAAGCTGAAAATTAATAAGAGGCAGAGGACCAGAATAGGCACAAATATATAGAAGATAACTCTTTTAAACAATCAGTGGGTCAAAGAGGAACTTGCAAAAGAAATCAGTGACTACCTTGAACTGAATGAAAATGAGAAAAAACATATCAAAACTCATGAGATGCAGTGAAGGCAGTGTTGAGAGGGAAATTTATACTCCTAAATGCCTATATTAAAAAAGAAGAAAGAGCTAAAATCAAAGACCTAACTGCACACATGGAGGAAGAAACTAATCACAAAGCAAGTAGAAGGAAGGGGATTAACAAAGAATATAGGCTATCTAAATGAAACAGAGAATAATAAAATCACTAGAAAATTTTAACAAAAACAAAAGCTGTTTCTTTGAGAAGATTAATAAAATTGACAAAACTTTAGCTAGACTAACAAAGAAAAAAGAAATAATATGCAAATAAATAAAATAAAAAATGAGAGAGAGGATATCACCACTGATGCGACAGAAATAGACTATCATAAGAGGATACTTTGAAAAATTTTGTGCCAACAAGATGGAGAACATAGATACAATGGACAAATTTCTAGAAACACACAAGCAACCAATATTGACAAAAGAAGAAATAGAAAAAGTCAACAGACCAATCACATGTGGTAAGATTGAATTAGTCATCAAAAACCTCCCAACCAAGAAAAGCCCAGGACCAGATGGCTTCACAGGTGTATATTACCAATCATTCCAGAAAGAATAAACACCAATCCTGCTTAAACTCTTCCAAAAAACAGAACATTACCTATGATGGCAACATCAAAGAAAAGAAAACTACATATCATACACTCTAATGAACTTAGATGCAGAAATCCTCAACAAAATGCTTGCTAATTGTATCCAACAACACATTAAATGAATTATATACCATGATCTAGCATGCAAGGATGGTTCAACATAAGAACAATCAATGTAATACATTACATTAAAAGAACAAAAGAACAAAAATCACATGATCATCCCTACTGATGCCAAAAAAATCATTTGACAAGAAGGAAACCTCCTCAACATGATAAACGGCATATATGGAAACATGCAGGTAACATCATATGCAATAGTGAAAGGCTTTTCTTCTAAGATCTGAAGCAAGACAAGGATGCTCACTGTTTTATTTAACATTGTATTAGAAGTACTTGTTCAAGGTTTTAGGCAAGAAAATGCAATGAAAGGAATCCAAATTGGAAAGGTAGAGCTTTTAATATTTGCAGACATGATTCTATAGGTAGAAAGCCACCCCTCCCCCCCAAAAAAAAAACTACAACAAAGATTCCAGAGCTGATAAACAAGTTCAGTAAAATGGTGGGTCATAAGATCAACAAACAAAAATTAGTAGCATTCCTGTACAATAATAAATGAGCAGCCTAAGGAGGAAATCAAGAAAATTTCCATTTACAATAGCACTAAAGGAATAAAATATCTAGGAATAAACTTACCTAAAGATGTAAAGGACTTGTACACAGAAAACTACATGACTTGCTAAAAGAAATCAAAGAAGACCTAAATAAATGGAAGATTATCCCATGTTCATGCTTTGGAAGATTAAATATCATTAAGATGTCTATCCTGCCCAAATTGATTGATAGATTTAATGCAATCCCAATAAAAATTGCAACAGCACTTTTTACTGAACTGGAAAAGCCAATTATAAAATTTACATGGAAGGCAAGGGGCCCCAAATAGCCAAAAACATCTTGAAAAAGAAAAACAAAATTAAAAAACTTTACCACCTGACTTTAAAGCATACTACAAAGCTACAATATCAAAATTGTATTGTATTGGCACAAGGATAGATATACTGACCAATGGAATTGAATTGAGAGTTCTGATACAGACCCATGCGACCAACTGATATTTGCCAAGGCCACCAAGCCCACTGAACTGGGACAGAATAGTCTGGGGCTTGGAGAAATGGATATCCATATCCAAAAGAATGAGAAAAGATCACCATTTCATGACCTATACAAAAGTAACTCAAGATGGATCAAAGCCTTAAATATAAGCCAAGACCATAAAGCTCCTATAAGATAATGTAGGGAAGCAACTATGAGCTCTTGTAGTAGGAAACGGTTTCATAAACTTTACACCCAAATTGAGAGCAATGAAAGAAAAAATAAATAAATGGGACCTCCTCTAAATTTAAAAAAAAAACTTTTTTCTTCAAAGAAGTTTGTCAAGAAAGTACAAAGGCATCCTACTTGATGAGAGAACATATTTGACAACCACTCATCTGATAGGGTTCTAATATCCAGCATATATAAAGAAATCTTATGTCTCTAAAATAAAAAGACAAAAAAGCCATTTAAAAATAGGTAAGAGATCTGAATAGACACTTTTCCAAAGAGGATCTCTAAATGGCTAAAAAGCACAGGAAAAGATTCTCAACAAAACTAGCTATTAGGGAAATGCAAATCAAAGCTACAATAAGATTCATCTTACACTTATAAGACTGGCTGCTCTTAAAAATAGAAAACTACAAGTGTTGGAGATGATGTGGAAGAATGGGTACACTCATCCACTGCTGGGGGCAATGAATGTAGAATGGTGCAGCCACTGTGGAGGATGGTTTGGCAGTTCCTCAGGAAGCTAAGTATAGAACTGCCATATGATCTGGCAACTCCACTACTAGATATATACCCAGAATTGAAACCAGGGACTTGAACAGTTATATGCACCATAATGTTCATAGCAGCATTATTCACTGTTTGCAGAAGTTGAAAGCAACCCAATTGTCCATCAAAGGATACATGGATAAACAAAACGTGATATATACATACAATGGAATATAACTCAGCTGTAAGAAAGAATGAAGTATTGACACAAGCAACATGGATGAATCTCTAAGTCCTTATGTTAAAAGCCAGTCAAAGTCCTTATGTTGAGTGAAGTTAAAAGCCAGTCACTAAATGACAAATATTGCATTATCTCACTTACATGACGTAAGGATACTGAGGAAACTCACAGAGATAATCTGGAAAATAGGCGACCAAGAGACAGAAAGGAAGTTGAGAGTGGTGAGCAGATGCTTCATCTGGTCAAGACCTATAAGGTAGAAGAGGGTGGCTTGGCAGTGGAGGGGGTGATGGGGGTGCAGGGATGTGAGTGGGGTCAAGGTGCTAAAGTGTGAGTGTATTTGGGAGGTGGGTTGGGCTATCCATGGAACTAGGGGGAGGGCTGAAAGAAGGAACAGGTTAACTTGGGGAGATGGTTGAATATACAACTGTGTGAATGTTGGCAAACCTGGCAAGGGAGGGTACTCATACAGGATGTCAGCAGTGTGGAGATGTGTGGGGAAGGGTGCACTTGGGGCATGTTACTATGATATTCCACAGTATAGGGTGTTATCTCAATGGGTGTAGACCCATATAGTAAAGAATAGAATATCAAACTCCCAGCCTGGGAGTCCTGCTACATTCTCAGAGGGGCAAGAATGGCTTGAGTATATAAGCAGTGCCTAATAAAAGATAATAGACCAATATGCCAAGCCCTCAATATTAATTCATGTAACTTTGACCTTATTAGCCCAATAATAACTATTGGCCAAAAAATTACCTCCTGGTTACTCAAGTGTGGCCTCTCTTTAATGTATCCTCAAGAAACACACTACCTTCCCCCGAGCATGACACATGATTTCTGGGAACTACCCTCCATGGCACTAAGGGATTAATACCAAGCACCAACCAGTGGTGCATTTTGCAAAAAGACATTGACCAAAAGAGAGAAACATTAAATACAAGAGAGATTTTATGACTAAAAGATTTCAAAATGAGTCAGGGGAAGAGGACATGGCTCAAGCAATTGGGCTCCAGCCTACCACATAGTTGGCCCTGGGTTCAGTTACCACTGCCTCCTAAAGAAAATGAGCAAGACAGTGAGCTAATGGGATGGGCAAGCACGGTGAGCTGACACAAAAGACAGGAGGAAAAGATAATGAGAGACACAACAAAGCAGGGAGCAGAGGTGGCTCAAGTGATTGAGTTTCTGGGTATAGTTCCCAGGGCCTCCTAAAAAAAGACCAGCACACAACAGACACAGCAAATGCAAAACGATGAGGAGGTGGGGAAAAATAAAATATGTTTTAAAAAATAAAAATAAAGTGTTACTTTAAAAAAACGAGTTGGTGGGTCATTCCAGAGATTATAATTATGCATGTCTCAGGCAGATCTCACTAACTGCCTCTGTAAGCTAAGCCTCAAATATGGGTGCTTCTGGGGGCTTTAGAGCCATCTGGACACTATAGGCAAGGCACACAACCCCTTGAAATCAGCACTGTGTCAGTGGGCTTTACCTTGGAATATATGACATCCTATTTCCCCATTTTAAGGAGTAAGACTCATTTATAATCTCTCTGCACATGATTCTTCCACCCCTTTTATTTGAGCCTATAATTAGCACTATACCTATTAAATATATGTCTCAGAGACTTAATTCTGCAGTCTGCTCATATGTTGGCTGAGCCCTGAATCTCAGAAGAGTTGTGGCCAACCTCTGCTCTCCAGTTCATCAGACTTGCCAAGGACAACAAACAAAATGATGATGATGGGCAACCCCCATCCCCCAAAAAACAGAGTTTCTACAACTGCAAGCAAAACAGTTCCTTCCATCTGCCCCATAAGATCTAAGTACCCTCTCAATCTGAATCAGAGCAGGTACCACCATCCCAAAATCCTCAAGTTTGAGGAATGAGCAAACATAAGGGAGCAATGCAACCATGGACAAAGTAAACTTAATATTGTAGTAATAGAAGAACATATAACATTAATATATAGGTAGAGGTTTTGGGAGGTTTTGAGGGGAGGGGGAGGGAATAATAGATGGAACATTTTTGGGCATTGGAGTTAAGTGTAAACCACAAGGTAAACTATAGACTTTGGTTAGTAGCAATGCTTCAATATTTATTCATCAGTTTTAACAATGTACCACACTATTGTAAGATGTTGTTAATAGGGGAAGATATGGGAGGGGATGGGGCATATGGGAATCTCTTTTATTTTCAATGTAACTTTTCTGTAATCTAAAGCTTCTTTTAAAATAAAATTTATTATATTAGAAAAGGAGAAGTGATTTCAGCATTTAGGCAGAGAATTCCCAGCTCTACTGCAGGCAGCCAGCATCTCCTGGGGAACTCATCAAATACCTTCATCTGAGTCCCTGGCTTGAAGCCTGCCCTATGGAATTTGGACTTGTGCATCCCCATAGTGAAGTAAGATAATTTTATTTACAGATATCTCCTGACAGTTCTGTTTCCCTAGAGAACTCTGACTAATACAGCTTGGTACCAGGAGTGGTTATTGAGAATCAGAATCTTAAAAATGGGATTTCTAAACAGGTTCTGGAATTTCTGCAATTGGAACTCTACTATGATTAGATTCAAGGGCAGTAATGGTGCCAATAATCAAGAGGCCATTGACAGTTCATGGCATGAGCTGGCAAGAGAGATACACAAAATATCAACACTGGATATGACTACTTCAAAATAATCTGGGTGAGAGTGTTTTGACACCTAAACAGATTTTTGGGAATTAAAAGATACAACAATATTGATTGGCTATTCCTAAACATGCTAGCTACAGTTTCAAAAGAAAGGGATAAGCTGAAAGCTTCAGCATCACATGAATCATGTGAAATCTTGCTTTCTACAGCCACAGACTTTAGATTTCTGAAAACCAGCACCAGTAGTAGAGTTAAAAGGAAACTAAAATCTCAACCTTGTAGGGTGTATGATGATAAAATGAGGGCATTGGTTGAAAAGGAGTAGAACCCTGAAGATAGGGATGGACACATATGGGTTTATGATGATGGTGGTGGAAACCCTTGAAATCCTAAATTCTGATACTTGCCAGATAAGCCTGCAATGGTCTGCCCTGCGGAAACACCTCCCCACTCTGAGCAGATGACCACCCAACCTCCAGCCTGCCCTAAAGAGACAACACCCAATCTGCAGATGTCTCCAAGGAATCAGCAACTCAATCCCCACCTGAAGAGATTAATCCTGTCTCACCAGATGAAACCACAATGCAAGACACGTCTAATGCTTCTTGTCACCCACCCCAACACCCCTCTTTTCTAAGAACTATAACTAGACAAAATTCACAAGTCTCCAAAGGTGAAGTACAAAGTATAACCCATGAGGAATTATGTTATTCTCCAAAAGAACAGCATGAGTTTTACGATTTAAATAGACAGAAATCAGGGGAATGTGTGTGTGTGAATGGATTTAAGGGTGTGGGTTAATGGTGGAAGGAATATAAAGTTGAATCAGGCTGAATTTATTGATATGGGTCCACTAAGCAGAAATTTTGGATTCGATGTTGTAGCTCAGGGTGTTAGAAAGGGCTCTAACAATTTTTTGGGTGGGTGGCTAGCTGAAACATGAACAAAAGATGTCTAACTTTGCCTGAGATTGAGATGCCAGAATTGCCCTTGCATACTATAAATGAGGGGATCCAAAGGTTTAGAGAGATTGGAATTTTAGAATGTATTTACCATCTAAGACATGCCCACCCACCCCAGAGGACACAACTTTCACCAGGACTGTGACTAATAAATTTGTGAGTCTAGCCATCTTCCTTGAAGAGTTCTGTGGTTGTTAAATTTAACTGAGGTGGTGGGACCTGATATTATGAATGTAATGTCTCTTTTTGTAAACTCCTTTGTGGTTATTTGTACCTCCTCATGTAATAAAGAGTTAACTGGGCAGGCCTGGCTACTCAAACCTTGCATATTTCAAGGAAAGGTCTAGCTCTGAGTACTTGAAATTCCCTGCATGTTAAGTATGTTTTTGTTTGTCTGAGGCCTCAGTCTATGCCAGATAGTTCAAGTTAACAATGTGATTTATGGTGAAAACCTGATTTTTGTATGCTTGAGGCTTTGGACCATGCTATGTTACTTTGACCTCTAAGGGACTGGAAACTGAGTACCTAAGATCAGTCATGTGGTTGCACCATGCTCATGTGACTATCCCACATTAAAAACCCTGGAAACTGAGGATTGAATGAACTTCCCTAGTTGGCAATATTTCTCATGAGAGGATAATTTAGTGCTGTCCATAGAACTCCAATGGAAAGACAGATATTTGCTAGTAACTGGTCTGTTCTGGACTGTACCCTATACTTTTACACTTTGCTGATTTTAATCTGTACCTTTCACTCTAATATACTATAACTGTGAGTATAACTATTCTGAGTTATATGAGTACTTCTGTTGAGTTACTGAACCTGAGTATGGTCTTGTGCAGCCCTGGATCAGTACAGATGTTTCCAATGAAATTCCTTGGAGGGGGGTGTTACCAATGCAATTTCATAACTGGGATCTTGGAAAAAGTTGGATTCCAAGACCTTGCCTTGTATTGTATCCCATCAGTGGTAAGGAAATCTGCAAGGGAGAAACTGTTGAAACTGGCACTAAAGAAAACTTGTTACCCAAATATACAATAGGAAAATATTACACAGTTGCTGATTGGATAAAGTCATAAATTTCAATAATATTGGATATGAGGGCCTTGATGGATGGGACCATGACATTATGATTGTGGTAATCCACTATGAGACACTTTTCATTATTTCCAAGATTAAGAACAAGCCATATCAGGCTGTTAAAAGGAAAAGTAGTGAGGTTAATGACTTGTTCTCTGTATAGGTCTTGTTTCAAACCTTAAAGGTCCTTATTTACATTGGACTGTATTAACTATTTTAACTGAAGAGGCAGTGGGGGTAATCATCCACTGGACCCCCTTTTGTCAAACTAATTTGTAAGTGCTAAAGACAATTTAATTTTTTAATATATTTTACACCATACATTTTATTTTATTTTATTTTTTTAAAGATACTTAGATTACATAAATGTTACATAAAAAAATATAGGGATTCCCATTTGCCCCACCTCCCATACCTCTCACATAAACATCCTTCATTAGTGTGGCACATTAATTGCAATTGATAAACATCCTGGGGGTTTGACATTAAGCATGGGCCATAGTTCACATTGTAGACCACACTCTCTCCCACACAATTCTGTATGTTATATGATGATATAAAATGATCTATATCTGTCTTTGCAATGTCACTCAGGACAATTCCCAAGTCCCAAAAAAGCCACTGTATTATAACTGCTTTTCCCTCTCCTTGCACCCAGAGCCTCCAGTGGCCACTGGCTCCACATCAATGTTGTAATTTCTTCCATTGCTTGAATCACAATAAGTCTATAGTAGAATACCATTAAGTCTGCTCTAGTCCATAGTTCTTTCCCCAATCCCAAGGATTCTGAGATGTTGATGTCCATTCCACCTCCAATTGAGAAGCCTGCAGCTTCAGACTCTCTCCATTCCCTGGGATGGCCATTGTCCATCATTATCTCCCCACCAGTCGTCCTGGGTATGTCAAATTAGCTGTAGAGTAGGTTTTGCAACTGCACTGAGGTTCTGGGCCCAGCTGGCACATGGACAGCCCAAAGACTCAAGTCTCTGGATGTACACCTACAAACTCCAGCACCAAGTATAGGTTTAAATAGAAGGGACAGATGAGTCATGTGCAGGGAAGACATAACTGAGTCCAACTCTATCACTCTCAGGAACACAAACTGCAAAGTAGGGCCCACTGGCAAGGCACCAAACTCTGGAGCTATCTGCCCTGACCATAGGATCTTCAGAGCTATTAGGAGCCCCACTATTTGGGGTAGTATCCACTTTGGCAGTCTGAGATTCTCCTGAGATGTGCATAAGTGTTACCACTGGGATGACCTCCCAACTCATTTTGAAGTCTATTAGCCATATATACTCATTTATTTTTACATTTTCCCTTTTATTTGAGGTCTTTTTCCAGTTGCATTGCTAGTTGGTCCTTGGTAGCAATCCCTCAGTGCCAAGGAGGCTCATCCCTGGGAGTCATGTCCCATCCTAAGGGGATAGTAATGTATTCATATGCTGAGTTTGGCTTAGAGAGATGCCACATTTGAGCAACAAGGAGGCTTTCAGGAGGCAACCCTTAGGCACTGCATAACAGGCTTAGTTTCAATTTCAAGAGCAAAGGCTCATGAGCCTAGTCATCAATATCAAGGGCCCATCAGTGGATCATCCTCCTTCGGCAGTTACTACCCCTGCATTTGGGGGGACTGTTGCTGCTCCCTTAGAGGATGTGGCAGAGCCCCCTTGGAGGACTTTCTTTTTATGCAGTCCTGTAACCTAGCAGATATACCCTGGTTAATTCAGATAACAGTGAAGATAAAACCAGTCAGGGCATGGCTTCTTTAACACAATGTTTAATCTCAAATTACTTAAAGCATATAGATAAATTTAAGGAAAAGAGATTGTGTCCTTTAATTCCTTCTCAAAGTCTAAATATCAACCTTCATATCTTTGCCCAGAGGTATCACTGTTTTGTGGATATTGTGCTGGGCAAGTATTCTAGAGTGTCTATAGGAAGAAGGTCCCCACTACTCTTAATTTCTAAGAGGAATTATAATCTACCAACATCACTATAGTCTGTACAAGTTGAACTAATTTTGCTGAAAATACATATTCAAAGAAAAACATTTTCATTGTTTTGAAGTACACATATTTTCTTACTGAGGAAAGGAAAGATCATCCCATGTCTTTTCGAGTCAGATTTTGCTGATGTTTTAAAAACTGTAAAATCTTCTAAGTTTCAAAATATTAGGGATTCCCAGAATGAATAATCTAGTTTCATGATTGATTTCCCTATAAATGGGATGTGCACTAATTTTTTGTTTGTTTGTTTGTTTGTTTGTTTTTAGATCCAGTCCAGGATCATATACTGCATTTAAATTTCACCACCCCTTTGGTTTCTCTCTCTTTTTAAATTGTAGAAACATATATACAGTATAAACTTTCTGAACTCAGCCTCTCCTCAGAATACAATTAGTGGGATTAATCATATGCAAAATGTTGTGCTACCCTAACAAACACCCATTACCAGATTTTCCCAATCATCCAAAATAGTAATCCTACTACCAGCATTGTTTATTTTTTTAAATTAAAAGTATGAAAATCTTCAGGCATATCTTGACATATGGGAAACAACACTATTTCAGAAGCAAAATCATGCAATGTATTTTAATTTTAGGTACAGGCATTTGATTCCAAAATAATGTTTTTCTTTCTTTTTTAATTCACTGTTATGAAAATTTTAAAGTTGTGTTCCTTATTATTTTATTAGCATGGATTTCAGGTAATGTCCATGTATTAGTCAGTCAAAGGGGTGCTAATGTGAAATACCAAAAATGGGTTGGTCTCTACAAAGGGTATTTATTTGGGGTAGAAGTCCACAGATACCAGGCCATAAAGCGTTAAGTTTCTTCTCTCACCACAGTCCATTGCCACGTGTTAGAGCAAGACAGCTGCCGGTGTTTGCCAGGGTTCAGGCTTCTGGGGTTCCTGTTTTCCCAGGGCTGTGTTTCTCTCTGGGCTTAGCTCCTGTTTCCTCCACAAGGTCAGCTGTAGACGATCAGGCGAACGGCTTGCTTCTCTTCTCCTGGGGCCTTCTTTCCAACATCAAAACTGCTTCTCAAAAGACTGCTTCTGCTCTGTTCTTTGCCTTGCCTTTTATATTCAATTCCCCACCCACCAAGGGGTGGGGCTCAACACCCTAATCATAACCTAATCATGCCCAGATTAACAGATCAGTTTACAAGCATAATCCAATTATATTTTTGGAATTCATAATTACATCAAATTGGCCAATGGTTGCAGTCCATTTTCATAGTTTTTTTATAAAGTCCTATAAGATTTCAGCCTAATCACACAACAATATTCTTGAGGGTAATTGATGATATCTTTTTGTCAGAAATGTGATGCTGCAGGTTGACACTGAGCTACACCTTCCAAGGACCTAAAGTTATACTAGCAAATAAAACAGTCAGGAACTGTGGCATTTAAGAGCTATATTAGAAGAGATCATTTAAAGGAAAAAATGCAAGGATGCTTTGAATACATAATCTAGAACTATTTCATTATTGGAGATGGAAAACTCTTAAAAATGCAAATATTTTATACCAAGAATTACTCTAAGGTTTTTTTACTCAAGGCATTGGGTGACAGGTATGGTCACTTATTAAGGTTTGAATTACTAAAGACAAATTGCTTTCAAAAGTCCATCTACATGACTGATGAGGAAACTCCAAAATATCCCAGTGGAGAATTTTATGTTCAGGTCTTGGCATCTGATGTAAGATTTAGACTGCAAATTTGATGTTTTATAAACATAAAGAGAATATTTGAGGGTCAAAGGAATGGAAGATACTACCTAAGTAGAGAGGGAGAAAAAAAGGAAGGGCTGAGACTAAGTCCTGCAGAGTTCCAATAATTAATGTTTCAGAAAGAGCTTGCAAATACCTAGAAAGTGGTGTCAGAGGTATCCAAGTGAATATGGTGAACTAGGAGACCAGGAGAGAGAAAATTTTTAGAAGAAGGGAATCAGGGAGTTGGCTGAGGAATATTGTAGGATGAAGAGGAATTCACTGAATTCACTGCATTGGAGATATCCAGACTCTTAAGGTTAATGTATTTAGGTGAAGATAGTTTAAAACACATCAGAGGGAAGTGGATGTGGCTCAAGTGATTGGGCTCCCATCTACCATATAAGAGTTCCAGGGTTTGATTCCCAGAGCCTCCTTGTGAAGGCAAGCTGGCCTGCATGGTGGGCTGGCCCTAGAAGAGAGTTTGTCCACAAAGAGTGCTGGCCCATGCAGTAGTGCTAGCACAGCAAGATATTGGAAAACAAGAGAGACACAGAGGACAGACAATGAGAGACACAGCAGACTGGGGAGCTGAGGTGGCACAGGATAGTGAGTGCCTCTCTCCCACTCCAGAAGTTCCCAGGATTGTTTCCCAATGTCATCTAAAGAGAAGACAAGCAGATACAGAAGAACACACAGGGAATGGACACAGAGAAAAGACAGTGAGAGGGGGGAGAGAAATAAATAAATGGATAAATCTTTGAAGAAAAAACCATATCAGAATGCATTGAGAAAAAAAATGGGAAAAAGTTAAAACCTAAATACCTACCATAAACTATTATATGACTTTATTGCCTTCTCAGTAAGAAATGAAATTTATATTCAAGTAAAAATTAAGTATTTCACTTTTAATTTCCTATTAGTGATTTTTTTTCATCTGATTATGGTTGCAAATGTCAATAGAAAAAATATTGTGACAAATATAACCCTAGGCTAATATATATGACAATCATTTTCTTTTTATTAAAAATCCATTTCTACCACCAATTTTTTTGCATTTCAAGAGGCAGCTGATTATATTGGTATGTAGGAATTGCTCATCTATACCCCATTGCCTTCCAGCCTGCCCAACATTTTTATTTAACATTTTCAACAGCCTTTCTAACCCTTTCTCCCCTAAATGCATTTACTTTGTCTTTAAATGTCTTATTGTCTAGTGTTTTTTTCTCAGCTTTTCAACTCATCTGTTACCTTTCACTGGAGAAGACTACATCAGCCAGCCCAGCCTTGTCTGTTAACCCAAAATTGGACCAAATAGGGTTGGTGAAGAGTCACTGCCACTGGCAGTGGGAAGAGGCAGACCTAAAGTACAAAGGAAACTGTAGTTCTACATGTTTGGAAAGTACCACTCCAATTTGAACATCTGGCCTTCCCTGCAAAGAGTGTATTGTACTTGAAGCAAAGTATTAGTCACTCCCTAATAGCCATAGTTGGAATTGCTTGCCAAAGAAATTTCTAGCCTTTCTCTTTCCCCTAAATCCATCAGGGAAGAATCCTTAACCATAGCTATGTTCCATATGGCTTTTTTTTTTTTTGGAGGAAGGTGTCTAAGACAAGAAATGAGTCATGTAGTTAAGTGGGAAAGAAATATCAATCCATTTTTGTTTGAGAGTTGCTTGTCCATATAATTTTTTAAAAGTTCAAGTTTAGTTTCACAAAAGTTTTTTCCCTGAAATGACTTTTGGGGTAATATTTTAAAATGAGAGACATTTTATAATCCTGTAAAATACATAGGGAATATAACATTCCAGTGAACACAAAGAAGGCAAATTCTTTGATCAAATAAAGAGTATTATAAAATGAGAAAAAAAGCCATACAGTTTCTGTGCTGAAGACTACATATATTAATACAGTAATTTTCTATATTGCAAATACATACACTAAGGAAGTAGATCTCAAATGCTTCTATACAGTGAATTCACCTGGAAGCTTTAAAATCTTCTAATGCCTGGGTCCCATTCAGAGGTAGGAATTTAATCATTCTGTGTTTGGCATGGGTACTCAGGATTTGAAAAATCCTCATGCAATTTCAATAAGCATCAAAATTTGAGAACCACTTGTCTAAAGAGCTGAGACCCCAAACAAGGCTTCAGGACTCATAGTGTATACTAAGTGGATCAGGAGCTTGAGCATGTTGAAGAGAGTGGAAGAAAATCATAATCAAAGCCCCAACCCCCACCCCAGATCTACAAAATAAGGATCTGCATTTTCACAAGATCCCAGAGGATTCATATCCCAGGGGATACATTGAAGAATGAGCAGCACTAGTTCAGAATTCATTCTAATGTCCCATTTCACCATGCTTAAAGCTTGTGCAGAACAATGAGGATTCTGCCACTGTCTCCTTCAGTTCATATCCAAAAAAAGACATTGTTAAGAAAGGACTACTTTGCCTAGACTGTAATAATTCAGTTAACTGGATCTTGGTACTAATTCCTCCATTTTCCAAACATTTCTCCTTGCTTTTGGTATAGGCTGAAAATAAAGCACTCTTCATTTAAAGTACTGAATAACACAGCTACACTTAGAATGACAAAAAGGAGTCTGTCCTGTTTTTCTACAATTTCAGCCACATTTCCCAGACATAATAGTTTTGAAATATTTTAATTCTTCTTCTGTATGTCCCAAAGTTTACACTATATACATTCATTTGTAATTTCATCTTGGCCAAATAATATTCAATAGATTGACCTCTTTGTGGCACTCCCATAGCATATCTATCAATTCCAATACTTCCAAAAATAATTATATCGTAAGTTTAGTTAAATTTATGGATCCTCACACAAAGATTATTTATTGCTAAGTATAGCCATTTACAAATTTCTTGTATATATAATTTTTTCTTGCTTTATTTTGTCATTAGCTTCATTTACTTTGAATCACACATTTATGGTAAAATTTTTCTAAAACAATCTTAAAGCTACTCCTGTGATGTATTACACAGAGTCAAATTTATCTCACAATCTGCTGTGTCCAAATTTTTACCTTGAGGTGTCTGCTGTGAAATTAGGTGCACCCAAACTTTCTCCATATGCCCTGTAGCAAGGAACAACAGAAAGCTTAATCTTCATCTATGTTTTGCCCTTATGCAACGAAAACCAATAACAGGAAAACTGGGAAATCACAAATATGTGGACATTAAACAATATAGATTATTTTTAAATTAATTAATTGTTTTTAATTTTCAAAGAAGCTTTAGAGTACATAAATGTTACATAAAAAATATAAGGGATTCCCATATGCCCTACTTCCTACCCCTTCCACAATTTCCCACCTTAACAACATCCTCCATTAGTGTGGTACATTTGTTACAATTGATGAACGCATATTGAAGCATTGCTGCTTAGCATGGACTACAGTTTACATTATAATTTACACTTTGTCCTGCAAAATTTTGTAAGTTATGACAAAATATACAATGGCATGTATCCATCACTGCAATGTCATGCAGGACAAATCCAATGTCCCAGAAATGCCTATTTTTCCTTCTCCTATTCTTCAGAACCTCTCATGGCCACTGCCTTTACATCAATGATAAGAGTTCTTCCATTGCTAGAATAGTAATAATTCTATACTAGAATAATAACAATTCTACTTTAGTCCATTGTTCATTCCCCAATCTTGAGGATTTTGTGATGGTGATGTCCACTCTGCTTCTAATTGACAGGGAGCTTAGATCCAATGGGGCATATGGATGGAGCTATCTTACTTAGAGTTGCAGACAATCTTGGTTCCTAGGGATGGGCATTGTCCATCATCATCTCCTTGTTAGTTGTCCTGGGTGAGTCCAATGAACTGGAGAGTAGGTATTGCACCTCTGCTGAAACTCAGGGCTCAACTGGCACATAGATGGACCAAAGATTTAAGTCTCTGGAAGATGTATTTATCACGTATAGTGCTAATTATGTGTTTAAATAAAAAGGATAGAAGAGTCACATGTAGAAAACCTACAAATGAGTCTAACTTTGTTACACTGGGGACCATAAATTTCAAAGTAAGGCCCACTGCCAGGGTGCTGAATTCCTGAGCTGTTTGCCCTGCTTAAAGTTTCTGGACATCTCTAGTAGCCTCAGGAGCCCTGCTAGTTGAAGCACTGTTTACTGTGGCAGTCAAAAAGATCCTGCTGAGACTTGCATAAGCCTAACTTCTGGAATGACCTCCATACTCATTTTGAAATCTCTTAGCCATAAAAACTCATTTGTATTTACCATTTTCCCCCTTTGGTCAAGGTCTTTCCCCATATGCATTGCTAGTTGGTGCTTCCTTGTCAAAGAAGAATACACAAGGAAAAGAAGAAACATCTTGAGGTGAATGAAAATGAAGACATGAAAAACAAAACTTATGGATTGCAACAAAGACATTGCTCAGAAGGAAATATATAGCTCTAATTGCTTACATTTTAAAAGAATAAAGATATCCAGACAGTAACTTAACTTCAAACCCTGAGGAAATTTAAAAAATGAGCAAAGCATACCGAAAGGGAACAGAAAGAAGGCAACAATAAAGCTTAGAGGGGAGGTAACTGAAATTGAGAATAGAAAAATAATACAGAAAATCAATGAAAGCAAAATTTAGTTCTTTGAAAATACTAATAAAAGTGACATAGACTCACAAAAAAAAAGAGGATGCAAATAACAAAAATCATAAAGGGGGGATATTTCTACTGACCTTACAGAAATAAAAAGGATGATAAAAGGATATTAAGAACAACCCTATGCTAACAAATTAGATAACTTTAAAAAGAGGACAAATTCCCAGAAACATACTAATTGCCTCAACTGATTCAAGAAGAAATATAAAATTTCAAAAGACCAAGAGGAAGTAAAGACTGAATCAGGAGTCAAAATCCTCCCAACAAAGTAAAGCTTAGAACCAAATGGTTTGATGGCTAACTTAAGCAGACATTTCTACAAAGGAAAACTACCATATGACATGGGGTTCTACTTCTAGGTACATTCTAAAAAGAATAGAAGAACAGGAACTTGAACAGAGAGTTGTACAGCAGTGCACACAGCAGCAATTTCATAACAGCCAAAAGATGAAAGCAACCCAAGTGTTTTAGTTTACTAGGGTGCAAAATACAGATACCATGAAATGGGTCAGTGTTTAACAATGGGAATTTATCAACTTACAACCTTACAGTTTTGAGGCTGAGAAAAATTTCCAAATCAAGGCATCATCAGGTGATGCTTTCTTCGTGAAGACCAGCTACCAGTGATCCTGGATTCCTCTGTCACATGGCAAGGCACATGGTGGCATCTAATGGTATTTCCCTTCTCTTACAGGTTTTGGTGCTTTCAGTTTCTTGCTTCTTTGACATTCTCTTTCTCCATATTCATCCCATTTATAAGGCACAAAGAGGTTGAAAGTGAAAGAATGGAAAACAATAGTGCAATGCTGCAAGCAAACAGTAAACAAAAGAGCCAGGCTGGCTAGTTATGTAAGACAAAATTAAATCAAATATTGTTACAAAAGTCAAAGAAGTATATTATGTATCTATAAAATGGTCAATAGATCAAGAACATATACTAATTATAAACATATATGCAAGGAACCACAGAGCACAAAAATTTTATGAACATTAAAAATGAAAGATTTGAAGGGAGAAATAAGCAGTCCTACCATAATAGTTGGAAAGTTCAATTTCCCACTTTCACAAATGCATAGAAGAACTGGAAAGATGATCAATGAAGAAACAGAGAACTTGAACAATACTATAAACCAAATACACATTCTTCTCAATTGCATATGAAACATTCCCAGGAAAGAGCATATTACCCTCACAGTATATACAGAAATACTGAAAACATAAGTATCTTCTTTGACCAAAATGAAATAAAATTAGAAATCAATAATGGAAGGGAAAATGGAAAGTTCACAAATATGTGGAAATTGAATAACATACTCTTCAACAACCAATTTGTCAGAGATGAAATCAGAAGGGAAATTAGAAAACACTTTGAGATAAACAGAAATGAATACACAACATATCAGAACTTACTGGATGCACTGAAAAAATTGCTAATAAAGAACTCTATAGTCATAAACACCTATATTAAAAAGGAATAACTATCTCAAATAAATAACATTATTTTACATTTTAAGGAAAAACAAAATAAGAAAAAACTAATCCCAAAGCTGGTAGAAGGATGGAAATAAAAATTAGAGCAGATATGAATTAAAAAACATAAAAACAACAAAATCAATGCATTAAATTTGTTCTTTGAAAAGATCAACAAAATTGAAAAACCAATAGATAGATTAATTAAAAAACTAAAATTAGTAATGGAAGTGATGACATTACTACCAACTTTACAGAAATAACATGGGTTATAATAGAATACTATGAACAATTGTACCCCAACAGATTAGAGATTGTAAACAACATAGACTAATTCCAAGAAAAACACCATGCCTTCTTTATAATATTTACTCGTTAAAAAATGTACTCTTCTGAAAAAAAAGTTGTAATGCATATTTTTAAGGGGGTCTCTTAGGCAATTAATTATTCCATTTTTTGTTACTCATATTTTTATGTTACCCTTTGTCTTTCTAGCCTGGCTATTATGCAATATTCTTGAGAGAAGTCATGATCACTTTATGCCAGGGCTGTACGTGTGAGGGGATTATACTGGCAAATAAAACAATCAAATATCTGCTCTGTGTTGTTTAAGTTTAGCTTAGAAGAGATAATTTAAAGTAAAATTCACAAGGTTGATTTGTGTACATAACAAGAATTAATCAAAAATACATATTTATGCATCAAATAACTTTATTAAGAAAGTGAAAAGACAATCTACAGAATGGGAAAAATAACTGCAAAACCTACATGTAAGGGTTGCATATCCAGAATATATGAAGAATGGCTGCAACTAGCCATCAACAACAACAAACAATTTTTAAATGAGCAAAAGGCATGAATACATTTGTCCAAAGAAGGCATACAGACTGCCAATAAGGACATTAAAAGATGTTCAACATCATTAGTTATCAGAGAAATGCAAATTAAAACCACAGGGAGATACCACTTCACACCCACTCTGATGGCTATTGTGTTTATTGTGTTTTAAATTGAAAATAACAAATGACACTGAAGAAATTGAGAAATTGAAACAATAGCACATTGTTAGTGGGAATGTAAAATGATGCAGCAGAGGTGGAAAACCATTTGCACTTTCTCAAAAAGCACAGAACAGGCAATTCCACTCCTAGGTATATAATCAAAAGAATTGAAAACAGGGACTCAAAGAGATTCTTGTACACCAATGTGCATAGCAGCATTATTCACAATAGCTGAAAGGTAGAAACAACCCAAGTGATCATCAAGAGATGAATGGATTAACCAAATGTGGTATATACCTACAAGGAAATATTATTCAGCCATAAAAAAGAATAAAATTCTGATACATGCTTCAACATAGATGAACCTTGAAATAATTATGTTCACTGACATAACAAGAGAAGAATATTTTATGATTCCACTTACATGAAATATCTAATATAAGAAAACTCATGGAGAGGGAAACTAGATTAGTGGTTACCAGGCACTGTGGGGAGGAGGAAATAGAGGGTTTGGATTTAAATGATTTGTTTGGGGTCCTGAAAAGTCTTCCTTACATAGGGTGGCAATGGTAGTAACATTGTGAATATAGTTAATACCAATTAATAATACACATGAAATGGTGGAAATTACATCATGCATATGTTACTAGAATAAAGTGAATTTATAATTTCTTTTTTTTTTAATTTGAAGGGGTCTGGGGATGGTATTGCAGCATTGAAGCAAAGCTGACTGCCTGATTTTGGGTTTTATAAGAAAGTATCCTTCTTTTGGAGATACATACACTGGAGTAATTTTCTTAATTGTTTGTTTAGTGGGCAGATATGGTAAAATTATAACAACTGGGAAATTTTAGTGAAGGGATTTACCTACATTGCATTTTTTATACATTTGATATTATTACAAATTAAATCACTTAAAAAAATCAACTCATGTTGCTATCATGCCACTAAAGCATTCAGGGGCCAAATCTACACAAATTCAGTTCAACCAAAGTTGTGAATACAATCATTTTTGAGTTATTAAGGAGGAGCTGTGTGACTATTATATTAATAACACTATGTTTTTGGTGCCTGAATGGTTTGGGGTGTTTGTGGAAAAACATGAGTTATTTGTATTCATTTTTCACAGGAACTCCTTCCTCTGCTGCATGCTCTGAAGGTTGATTGCCCTTTTCCCAGGCTGAAAGCCAGGGAGAAGTATATGTAATATGTAACTTCCTCTGCAAAGCCTGGGGCCTGCTTCTCCAGAAGCTTTTGGGAGTCTATTGGGAGACCTTAATGCCCTTGGGGGCAGGAGGTAATGACTTGATCATGGGGAGATTTGCAAGGCAGAGAAGAGCTTGGGGATATAAAATGCAGGAATTTACCTTTATGTGCCAAGCAGTTGAGGAGCAAAGGTAATCAAGGCATTTCATGCACAAATTAACATTTATTGAATGTATATATAATATCAACTATATCTAATGTATATGTGGTATAAGATTAAGAAATATACTACATTGAGATAAAAAAAATCTCTTCATGCAAATAGATTACAAATACTGGTACAATTTATTAGTGAGATGATAAATGGATTCAAGAGAAATTAGTTATAAATCTCAACAAAAATTCCTGACAATATATAAAGTTGGATGGTTATTAGAAGGCCTATCCCTTTGCAGTGTACTTGATTAATGTGAGTTTTAATGAGAATAATGAATATGTTTTCAAATTTGAAAGCAGAGAAAGAAAAAAGTAAAGAATTTGCAAATGGTTCATCACTAGATGAAAATAATGATTATTACAGGAAACAGGCATATAAAAAATGAGATTACAGACATCCTAATTTCACCTTTTCATGAATATACACAAAATTATACTAAGTGCTTTCAGATTTTGAATTTTCAACAGGAGAAATATACTTTCAAGGAATATACCTGACTTACAAAAAAAAGCCTCTGACATGGCTCTTAAATTGATAATTTAAGTGCTGGAGAAATGTCAAATGTAATATGCAATAGGAAGTATTGAAAATCACCATTTTGTTTCTATCTTCAAAAACTGATTTTTTTAATGCATAAATTGTACTTAGTACAAATTTATCCTATAGATATGGATATGGCATACATATCTTTTTAAGGTAAAATTCACTTAAAGTAAAATTAACCATTTTAAAGTGTACAGTTCAGTGACATTTAGTACATTCTCACCCTGTGATCTAACCATAGATATTTTAAACAATATTTTAAACAATATCAGACAGTGAAGCAAAAGACATTTCAGTAAGCTGTGATTAAAAATAATTTAAGATCACTGGGTCATGAGAAATTGTACAACATGGCAATTTTCTCATTTGAAGACAAGCTAAATTAGAAAATGGGGTTCAAAAATTTCACTGTGAAGTTTGTTTTTAGTAAAGCTAGGAAAGTGAAATTATAATAAATTTTGTTTTTTTTTTTAATAAACAGCATTTGAAATTAATGTTGGGGTGGTATTACCATCTAAGTAAGTGGTGCAGGAAAAATTAACCATTAAAAAAGTAATAAAATTATATACATAGGGGCACCATTTTCTCTTTCACCTCCAGTTCCAATACGGCTCAGTCAAAACAAGGCTGTCCCCTGCTTCTCCACTGGAAGTTTGCAATATTTTGCATGTTCCTTTCAGAACAGTAAATGCTTTTCCCTTCTCTCTGAATCTCTATCAGGATTGTCTCCAGCAGTAGTCCTGAATCCGCAAAAAAAGTCCCACAATATGCCAGATTTTGAGCTGTCAAAGGCCTCAATGGAAGGATATTTGGCCACATACATCTTGTTAAAACATTACTTGGAAAAGTAGAGAACAAACGATTTTCTGAGAATAATAGAAAAAATGAAGTTTTAAGAAAAACACCTCGGAGAAGCTGCACAAAAATCCCTCTTTAGCCTCAGGTGTGAAGAAGAAGCTAATTACTCACATGGATGTGCCCAAGGAGTCCCAGAGCCATGGCAGCTCCTCGTGGGTCTGTGGGAATGAAGTTTTCTCCTCCCAATGGACCCAGCACCCGGGTCACTGGGGATGAACCTGGAGGCATTCCCTCCATGGTTTAGTCACAAAAGGAGGGTTGGCATCCTCTCCTGGCCAGAGGTCCACAGAGGAGGATGCTTGGGGCTCTGCCTGGTGGTGAAAATGACTCCCCTCCCCACCCTCTGGCCAAATTACTGAGATTGTTTCCAGGGTATTCAGAGCCAGGAGACTGAGCCTGGGTGCAGTGGGCCCCTCAGCACAGTCAACAGTGAAGGTACAGAAAGAAGGACCTGCAGAAAGAGCAGGAGCAGGTGAGCCTCCACCCCATGTCCAGACTCCCCAGCCCCACCTCCACCCATCCTGATAATCCCAGGATAAAGCTGCTAGTGCAGCACAAAGGGTGTCTGTGACCTTCCATGTGATTCCCCACAGGGGGGTGGGGTGCCTAGCCACACCTTCATTGCACCAACCTTCTGTCCTGTCCAGTCAGGAGACAGCCACAGTTTGTTGGTGTATTTGTTGGGGCTCAAGGAGGTTACCCTGTCTAGGAGCACACTTCCAGCTGGAAGCATGGCAGGCCCAACACACTCTTTCCCAGCCCAGGGTGTACAGACTGCAGGGGCCACAGAAGCCCAGAAAGGGGACTGCTTAAGCACAGGGGTTGTTGAGTCCCCTCCTCCACAGCCTGCTCCTTGGAACCTGCCCCCAGGAATCCCTGCCAAATATTCAATCTGTGTGTGTGTATGTTGGTGAAGGGTGTGGGGTGTGTTCCATGAGGTAAGTAAAGAAACCTCTTTTGTTTTACATCCTAGTGACTTTCTCATGTTTGCTGCTTCTAAGGCACATTAACGTTGTCCTCAAGAAGTGAAAAATTAACAAGTTAATAGAATTGCAAAGCTTATTTTACACTGAAAAAACAAATTATGTTATTGTATCTGATCCATCCTGAGTTCATCGGAGTATATAATGTCCACACATTCAAGGTGTGATCAAGTGTCTTAGGACCTGAGCTGCCTAAGTGTTGGTCTTCACCTGTCACTGTGTCTGGAGTGTGTCTTAAGCTCTCTCTGCATCTCTGTCATCATCTATATATAAAGAGTAGGAAAACTCAGAGGGCTACTTTGAGGTTCCTGCAGGACCCAAGTAAAGAGCTCAGAATATCTGTGGTCCCTTTTAACACTTTTATGGTCTGTTCTGAATTTAAATACCCTCTGACCAAGTTCTGGACTAACAATTTGCAATATCTGAGTCCTCCCTCAATTCAGTTTGCCACAATTCTTCTTCAGAGTTGTGATCTGTGTGGTTCAACCATGTTTTTCTATTTGCCTCTTTGACAAAGCAAATGAAATCATTTCTCTATGTTATTGCTATAGGTGTGTGAAATTAGACTTTCAATGGGAAGCAGTTGGGAGAGTGGGAATGACTCATTTAAACTGAACACTAATTAGAAAAACCTTACATACAGCAGTGTTGCAGTGGAAGTATGTTGGGGTCATAACCCAGGGTTCAAAAACGTATTCTACTGGGCCATGGTCCTTATCTCTCCCCTCCTGCCTTTTATCTATGAACTCCAGGATAGCAAGATGATCTGTTTAGCATCCTTTTGAATTGGACATTCCCAAGGAAAAGATAAAGTAAAATGTTTCCCTCCACCTAGTGATTTTCATATTGTTTGTTGGTGTTTTCTAGATTAGGAAAATGAGGGACTGGGTATCACTGACTGTTGAGTATTCTCAGATCCCCAATGTTCTTAATCTGAATTATTGTGGGAAAGCTCTCCCACAGAATTCTATTTATTGATCTTTATACTCTGACTTTGAGAAAAAATGCTGGGGAGGCTGAGGTTGGAGGGGGACTTGAAGGGTGGGGAAGATGTGGAGACCTCATGATCTAGAATCTGGGACTCTGCAAAGCCCTAGAAAAAGCCAGAGAGCAGGCCATGAAACCAAGGTCCCCAAGTCAGAGGGAAGGGAAGATAGGCTGCCAGCTATGATTTTATATACATGAATGTCATAGTTTTTTAGAACATATTATTCCAGAGATATTTGTGTTTTTCAAAACAGGAGTGGCTTCATGTACCATAATATACAGGATATAGTAAATGCATAATATGAATGCACTTTCAAAACACCACTGCTGCTTTCAGAGCTGAAATACTTGGGATGTGGTTAAACATGAGATAAGGCTTTGTGCACTGTAACTCAGAGATCAGCTCTTTGCTCTTCCTCATGGTATGAAGTCTCAAGATTGTTCTTGATAATTACACTTCATAGCTGATTTTACAGAGCATTGGACAGAGCTGGCACTGAACAACTATGTGGGAAGATGAAAAAAGTTAATATTTTATATGAATGTGTGTATATATATTTGTGTTGTGTGTATAAATCAATCAATATTTGAATTAATAAATATATATTATGTGTAAACATGGGTATATATTTGTATAAATATGTGGGTATAAACATATTTGTATAAATATATATGTTTATGTATTTTGAAATAAAAGGGAGTGGTTAATTTTTATAACAGGAGTGTTTACCTCTTTAAGATAAGTAAAACAAAGATCATTTCTATTGATGTAAAGGAGGGATTTGAAATTTTCAGCCTCCAAGTGTAAGTGAGGTTAGCTGGACCACCTAAATTATGCTAGAGGTTTCTCTCAGGGGCCCTCCTGACCCATTAATAAGTGAAAAGATGGGAAGGCTCTTCATGGCATAATGTTATACAACTCAGTAATTACAGCTGCATTGCCTGGATTTCAACACCAGTTTCATCCCTTCTTAAATGAACCACTTAGGGCAATTTGTTTATCCTCTCTGCCCTCCATTTACATTTCAGAAAGTGGGATTGATGGTAACAGTGTCCTCCTCAGAGAATTTGTAAGAATATTAATATAAAAATGCTTAGAACATTCCACTTAAATGTTAGATTGTTACTATGATCATTAATTCTCAAAACAATCTTGATGGAAGGTCACAGTTTTCAACTTCACAGAAGGACTTATCTCCTATGAGCCCTCTCATTCCATTCACATTGGGAACATTCCTTACTCCTAAGGGGCCAACTACTGCCCTTACCAAAGCTTGTCTCTGCCTATTTTTAAATCTCTCTCCTCTATCAGCAACAGATTTTCATGATTTCTTGGTAAATGGACTGGCCACAACCTCCTATCCTGCCAGGATAGGAGAATCTTTTGATGAAGGCACTTCAGATAAGGTTTGGCCAACCTCAATCAGGAAGAGTCTTAATCCTATGAGAGTAGTCCTTTGTAAGAGAATGAAAATCAGACAGAAAGAAAGCAACAGGAGCATCCAGAAGCTGAACATCAACAGAACCTGAAGAGAAAGAAGAGACCTGGACACTCTGCAATGTATCTTGCCACGTGACAAGCTAAGGGCCAAGGATCACCGGAGCCAGGCCCAGAGTGCCAGTCTTCTAGGAGCAAGCATC
Source organism: Cabassous unicinctus (assembly GCA_029593785.1). Lineage (NCBI taxonomy): Eukaryota > Metazoa > Chordata > Mammalia > Cingulata > Chlamyphoridae > Cabassous > Cabassous unicinctus. Next base: position 14,304 of record JAQZBX010006453.1, on the reverse strand, counting down.
ACCTTGATGATGACTTGATTTGGATTTTCTCTTACCATCAAAACCATGAGCTAATAAATCCCCATTGTTTAAGCAAAGTGTTTGCATGGTATTTGCTTGTGCAAATAAAGAAAATAAACACGCCTCAAATAATACTTTTAAAACATCTCAATGATCAACTCTAGCCTCTCTTCTCCACTTATTTCAGACACTGTACTACCATCTGACCCATTTCTTTGATGACATTGCCATCATTTCTGTCCCTAAAATGAGTAACCATACTATCATCTGGATTTCATTTTTGAACTTTTCCCTCTGTATGCTTGTGTGTTATGTAAGGGCAAATGCAACTTTAAAAATGAGAAAGTCTTTATTTTCCCTGTTGAATCTAAGGGAAGATATAACATGGGACTTTCTTCTCCTCCAGAAATATAGCTAGAGGATGGGCTGAAAGAGCCCAGAAAAATATCTTCTAGGGCTTAGGACATCAGGAGAAAGCTGGACACTGCCCAGAGGTGAGAGAGACAAAGGAGGGAAATCACCAAGACAGAATTGTGAGTTGAAACCAGTGGCAGCTGCTGCCAGCACCATCCACCACACTAAAGACACTTTAGAATTCTCAGGACTCTGAGCCTGTGACTACAGACAAAGGGGGCTCCAGGGATCAGCTTCTGACCCACAAATTTGGTGTACTATGTCCCACAGCCCTTCCAGACAAAGTGGGACCACAGAATGATTTCCCCTGGGAGCCAGTGAAGGACTGGAGAAATCTGACTCTCACAATCTCCCTCTCTTCTAGCTGGGACTAATTGTTGAGGATGCCCCAGGAAAGGGGAGAAAGAGGGACATAGCCTAATGCTGACTCAGATTTTGGCACACAAATTCGGTCTGCTGTGTCCCAGAAACCCTTCCAGGCCTGGTGAGGCTGCACCATTGTTTGCCTTGGGGCTTGCAAGGGACCAAAGATATACAACCCTCCCAATCTCCTCCTCTACTACCAGGGACTGATTGTTGAGGACTCAGAGGGGAGTAGAAATATTTCCTTGCTGGGAAAAGGGAAAGGGATGCCAGAGAAGGCTGGGGAACTGTCTCAGAGAAAATTTGAATTATAAGGTTCATAGCCTCCAGACAGGAAGCTCTACCAAATGATCTGGTCTGTGTTGGAAAAATACACTCTAATCAGGCATTGAACTGAGATCTGCTAAAGAGCACCATCTGCTGGCAGACAAAGGAAGTGTATGCAAGAAAATTAAAAATAATTAAGAGAGCCTTTTCAATGGATGTAGGCCATGTTGCATGAGCATATACCACGCAGAACTGTGTGGGAGAGAGGGTGGTCTATCATGAGAAATGTGGTTTATGCTTGGTGGCAAGGCCCCAGGATGTATATATCCATTGCGGGTGATGTGCCACACTGATGAAGGATGTTGCTGTGGGATGTTGTGGGAGGTGTGGGAGGTGGGGAACATGGGAATCCCTGTAATTTCTGAGTAATAATTAGGTAATCTAAGCACCTTTAAATATATATATATATAATAAAAAATTTAAAAAAAATTTAAAAAAGAGAGCCTTTTTCTGGCCTCTATAGCCTCCCTCCACAAGACCCTAGGAAGGAACTCTACAACCAATTACTGAGTCCAATGTCCAGTTTTGAACAACCAGCAGAACAATCCTAACAATCCAGGTTGAGCCAAGGTTCAAAGAGCAGTGGCAACACACAGCATCCTGCTATCAAATCCCTACAAAAGAGAAAGAAATTTAGCATCTGAGTAAACTACATCCTAATCAGATGCCTAGACATCAGCAAAAAATTATGAGCCATACTAAGAAAATAGAAGACATGGCCTATCAAAGCCCCAGAAGAGATGCAGAATTTAATCAGCAAGATGCACACAAATTTCCAAAATCAATTAATGAGTTGAAAGGCAATATGGTTAAAGAGATAAATGACATCATGAAGACACTGAGCAAATACAAAGAAGAATTTGAAATCCTGAACAGAAAAGAAACAGAGGTCATGGGAATGAAAGACACAATAGGTGAGATCAAAAACACATTTGAGGCATAAAACAGCAGATTCAAAATGATAGGAGAAAGAATAAGTGATACCAAAGACAGAATAGCTAGAATTGAAGAGAGAAAAGAACAGAGAAAGAAAAGAATGGAACACAATGGAAGAGACAACCTTCTCCCTCCCAACTCTCTGATTATTTATTTAAAAATAACAACCCATAGTTGTAAGTAATGCCGCTTTCTTTGTCCTTTTGAAATGCATATATCTGAAATGTGTGTACAAGTTTAAATGAGTCTTTTGCAAATTTTACCACACAAAGTATGAAAGAAAGGAAGCCATTTCTCTGATGTAATGAAGGAAAATTTCTCCCAATTTCCTGATAAGTGATGAGTATAACTTCTGGAGGTGGAGATTTAGGGGAGTGTGTTCCAGGTTCCAAATGTACATCTGGTCATGAAGATATGAAAAATAACTTAAGAATATGTATGAAATTGGTTGTACCTGCTTAAGATTTCTTTCTGTACTTGAATCTCTTTGTAGATTGCTTGTGATACATCACATATTGCTTTAGTGTTTATTCAATGATAAAATTGATTTTCTTTCTCTTCTAACTTCGTAGAAAGGTTTTCTGGGTTGGGGGATGATTTTGTTTTTATTTATATTTCTCCAAGTGTTACTGTCATCTAAATTAAAATATATCTTGAATTGAAGACATTACCTTCCTCCAAACAAGTGTAAGTTTTATCTCCTCCTATTTCCAAATCTTATTTAAATGGCTCCATTAGGCATCCAGGAACTAATTCTTGAAGCCCCCTTTCAGCACCACAGTATATCAAATAGATCATTGTTACTCTCTCTGCACTGAGTACTCTTATCTTTCATCACCTCCTAATCTTACAGGCTCATATGCCCACATGTCAGTCCTTTTCCTTCAGTGTCAGTTTAAATGTTTCCTTCTGAATTCCTCCTTTATCTGAACTCCCACCTACGTTAGCCTTCCCTCTCTGGCCAAATTTTCTTGAACAGAATACTACTTCATCTCCAGGCAATACCTGTATTTTGTCATTATATGTTTATTCATTCATTCACTTCATTGTCTCCCATCTTGCCCATGGAATCAATTGCAGGAAAGTAAACCCTAGAATCTTAAAATAAGAGTGGTCCCTCTGACGATTACATATGAATTAAATTACAGAGGAATTCCTTCTCAACAATAACCAAGTCAGCCCTCAGAGAGCCTGCCCTAAATGTCTGCAGTGAAATCACACAATTATCTCCAGATTATCATTCCCTCTCAAAATAAAAGAGGTCCATGTCTCCTGGAGAAAATTCTCACCAGTACTCACCTGAACTAAAAGAGTTGGAAAATCAAGAAACATTGGGTCACTATTGAGGATGCTATCACCACATTCCAGAGCTCAGTGCTCTTTTCTTTTTTTATTTTAATAGAGAAGTTGTAGGTTTACAGAACAATCATGCATAAAATACAGGATTCCCATATACCACCCACCAACAACAACCTGCATTGGTGTGGAATATTTGTTACAATTTATGATAGCACATTTTAAAATTGTACTATTAATAAATATCCATGGTTTAACTTATGGCTCAATGTTTGTGTAATATAGTGCCATGGATTAAAAATGTTTTTTATTATGCTACCATATATACATACTAACATCTCTCCTTATTAATCATATTTAGATCTATATTTCAGTACTGTTCATTTGCTCATAATGTGCTACTATCACCACCATGCATTACCAAATTGGTAATCATCCAATTCCAAATTGGAAACCTATACATTTTGAGCCTTATCTTCCCATTCCCTATTCTACCCCACACCTGGTATCTTATATTCCAGATTGTGACTCTATGACTTTGCTTATTCTAATTGTTTCAAATCAAGGAGATCATACAATATTTGTCCTTTTGTGCCTGTCTTATTTCACTCAAATTATGTCTTCAAATTATGCTGTCACATTGAGGCAGATTAGTATAATGAAGGATGGAAGGTGGTTCAGGCCCAGCCATGTTTGCAGACAACATGGCCTGCAGACCACATGGCAGCAAGACCTCACCCAGAAAACTCCTGAGGGGAAGGCTGCCAGAAAGATCCCATGAGACCCTGGCCATATGATCCCATTTGGAGCAAGATCCCATTTGGAATGAGATCCCATTCAGGGTCAAGGGGAAGCCCCTGATACTGTAAAACAAAAGGCTTCACCATTGGCCCTCTGAGAGCTAAAAAGTGGGGCAACCAGTCATAAGAGCAAACAACTGGGGCCCCTCCCTAGCATGATGAAGGAGAGGAGTAAAAGTCTTTAAAAAGGCCTAACTTGGGGCCCCACATGTGCATCTCACTCTGCAGCACATCTGCAGTACATGTCTAGAGCTGTGTACTCTTGTCTCTTAATAAACTCTTCACTCCCTTGCCTACCCTATTGCGTGTCCTTAAATTCTTTTACATGACATAAGCCAAGAACCTAGAGGCCCAGAACCCATGTATTAGGATTCCATTCCTTTTTACAGCTGAATAATATTCCATTGTATGTACATACCATGGTATATACCTCATTTTTTAATCAATTCATTGGTTCATGGACACAGGTTGTCAAAGCTTCTTTCTTGCTCTAGAAAAATCACTATTTATAGTGCCTCTTATGCTTCATCAGCCATGCATAAAAAAAGGTGCACACTGTTTACCTTGAATGCCAATGAGGAAAAATCTAAGCAAAATATGACAAAAAAAATAATAATTTCCCTCTAATTATGTAAAACATGTATACACAGATAATGAAAATAGGTTGTATCTTTTCATTTTGTAATTTCTCTAAAATATCCAAAAGCAACCTTCATTGTTTTGTGGATTCTGGTTTTGTGGAGGGTGGCAATACTGTAGAGAACTTTCAGAAAGAAGATCAGTCTTGCTGAAAACTTGTATAACTACAAACATTCTCTCAGGGCTGGAGCAACGATGTTGTTCTGTATAAGTACAAATAGTTATGCTGCCAATACATATTTAATGCAAAACTATTTTTCATGCATCCAGTGTGCATATACTTTACTATCAAGGAATAAAAATAACATAAAGCACAGATCTCTTTGATTCAGAATTATCTGATGTCATAAAGGCTATACAATCCTGCAAGTCTCAAATATTAGGCATTCAAAGAATCAATTATCTAGTGTCATTACTGATTTGACTATAAATAGACTGTGTTTCAACTATTTTTAAATAAAATTAAAAGTTTAAAGGTCTTAGGACATCTCCCAAAAGAAATACAAAGAAATTACTTGTAAAGAAAAATCAAGCAATATATTTAAATTTTGGGTAGAGATATTTGTTTCCAAAGGGAATAGTTTTGTTTTACTATTTTGATAGTCTTCTGAAATTTTAAAAGAAAAATGTATGCTATAGTATTTTAGTAGTAAACATTTTGGTAATAAACTTCAACATTATTGTTCTTTTATATGTTCCTGTGTCTTTCCATACAAATGTAAATATATCTTTATATTCAAATGTAATGATGTTTCAAATTTATTTCTCAGATACCATTGAGCACTGGCAGGCATTTTGCTTGTGGCTGGATATGCAGTTAAGAGAAAAAATACATGTCCTTCCCTTCCTGACTTTAATATCTAAACAACCAAACAATTGTTTAATTACACATTTTCTTAGTATTTGAACATAAAGTTCAGGATGTTAGCAGAGAAGTGTGTCAAAGGAGCTGTGGTCTCATTTGAAGGCTTGGCTTGGGGAGGATCTACTTCCAAGCTCTTTCATCTGGTGTTTGGCAGCATTTAGTTTCTCTTAAAGGAACTATTGGACAGAGGAATTTGATCTTTGGCTCTTAGGGTGTTCTTCTCATTTCCTTGCCAACTGGACCCTTCTGTGTGGATGTTTGCTTCATCAAACCTTACAAATTGAGAAGGCAATAGAGTCTGCTAGCAAGTTGGAATTCATAATCTTTTGTAAACAAACATAGGAAGTTAGTAACCTTTCCTTTTGCAACATTCTATATATTATAAGCTATTCACCAGGTCCAGCCTTCAATTAAGGAGAAGAGATTACACTAGGGTGTGAACCCCAGGCAGTAGGGATCTTTGGGAGTCATTTTATAAATCTGCTTACCATCCTGTCTTTCACAAGCTCTAGCTGACATGGGGTCAGCCAGCAACTAGACTTCCTGCAGACTCCTTACTGGATCAAAAGACAGTTTTTGGCTGTTTTCTGTCTCATTTTAGTTTCATAGTCCTTTTACTTATCCAAAATGTCTTTCATTCCATAGGAATTTGTTGAGAGCACAATGAGTGCCTTGCATTGAGATAAGGGCAAAATACTGAGCTGTAATCAATATGTGGTCCCAGGTGTTTCAGTCTTTTGAGGGGGAGTATGGTTCTTCTATCTGCAACAAGAATTTCTGGAGTTCCTGGCAGCCCCTGGAATCTAATGAAAGTCTCACCTGAGGAGGCCAGAAAAATTAAGTTTTTCTGGCACTATGCTTCTTTTTGTAAAATTTAAAATCATACCTTTCAGCAATCAGAACTTGGACCTAAGGTTTTCCTTCAGTTTAGTATATCCTTTTTTTATTTGTTACTCAGGGATTGTACAACCCCTTACTCTGGTGTGTTTGGGGAGATGGAAAGACTGGAGGATGTCTCTTCTGAGGACTTTATTTTGATGTTTTAGCTTTGCTCATTGCAGGATGGAAAGGAAGAAAACTGATGAGAACTTCCTCAGCCAAATTCTGATGTGAACTTTACCCCAATTTCCAACCCTAGGTTATCGCCACAGTCTGCCATCCTCGCTCTGCAAGTATCCTTATTTACTTATGTTTCCCTCTAAAGGTGTTGCCTAGTTTAAAAAATTACACACAGTTAGATCAACTTCAGGCTAGAGGGAACAGGGGAAAATTAGAAAATGAGTGACAAAGTGAAGGACATGCATATAAATGAAAAGAGAAACCATGTTTCTGCACAGGTCCATGACCATTGTGCAGCTAGGACCGTCCTCCCTCTTCCAGTCCATCCCCCACCTTGCCTTTAGCAGTCTGGCTGCCTCTACTTCTACTCCAGGAATTGATGCTGGGTCAACAGCCCCATAGGGTGACAAGAGCACAGCACTCCAACACCTGGTCCCTGCCATTCTTTTGGCCCAATCATAATCCTTTGCCAAACACTCAAGGAGTTCTTGTTCTCTGCCCACTCTTTATGTATGTCTCTTGGTCAGAATGATGGTTTTGGAAAGGACAGCTTAATACCTAATCTACTGGTGTGGGCCAGGGTCCATGAGATGCTAGCATGAAAGTCTGTGTAGGAGAAGAGGAGAAAGAGAATCTGTTGCATATTTCACATCCCAGTCATCTCAATCTGCACCTGGAAGAATCTGCCTTCTCTTCAATCTATTCCTTAGATTCAGGCATCCCACCTCCCAGCACCCATTAATCCTGCTGATTAAAATTCAAACAAGCCCAATTCTCAACCTATCAGATGCTCCAATATTTCTGAGGTGAAAAATATTTTCCTTAAGCCAAGTTGCTGGTCATAGGGGCATTTTTAAACTCAAATCTTCACAACCAAGGGACAGCATGTAGAAGGCTTTCATATCTATCATTATGTCCATTGCCCCCATAAACACACAATCTGAATAAGAGCAGTTTGACTCTTCTGTAAACATAACTTTATGAAAGACAAACCTACTGCACACTCCAATGGATACTACCACAGTGTTGCCCCTTCTTCAGAGCTCCTAACCCTTTCATGTTTCACTTATGAGCCATGTCTGGTATTTGGGGCACCAACGGTCAGAGGAAGTCCATTTTCCCTTCAGAAGATGATCTAATGACCAACCCCTTTCTCTCCTATCCTACTATTCAGATTTTGTGATGCTGGGACCTCAAGAGGAGCTCAGTCTCAGGGTGAAAAAAGGGACAGTTGACCAAGTAAAAACACAAATGGGGACCAGTTCCCACATACACTTATCATTTCCCAGCCTCTGTGTTATGTGTGTGGAACCAGAATCAGACCTCTGCGTGAAGTAACCCCATTGATATCCTCAAGCCTTGTATCTTTCATAGGGACCTGTGGAGAAACAGGATCCTTTGCTAAGGCCCTTGAATCTGCTTCCCCTTTCCTTCTACCTGGAGGTTCCCCTTACTGGATCATAGTGGGTGAAGATAGAGCCTCAAGCTCTATGAACTGAGCATTGGGGTTACTTGGGTCACTGGGGATCCACTCAGAGAAGCAGCAGCACTTCTTTGGGATTTCTGTATTAGGGGGAATTTTTGAAGTCACATAATTCATACAAACTCTCCTGGCTTGTGGCATACAGCCATAGGCTGTGAATCCAGAATCTGACTCCAGGATCTGAACTCTTAACTGTCCCTGGAGTCTGTTTGACTCAGGATGTACCAAAATATGGAGATACTAGGTGATCCTCACTTAGAGGATGTTGTCTGAAGATTAAAATATGATAATAATTCCATGATACAGACTGTATGATGCAAATAAAGCTAAAGCAGCCACAATAGAGAGAACCATAGCAGCATGCAACTTCTGGTGCTCCTAACACCAGCCACAGAACTCACAGGTTAGGAATACCTTCGAAAATGTGGAAATGAGAATGCTCATTGAGTGATCCCTCCTTTATGTTTTGGGTGGACACCAGAAGTCTGCGTTGGTACCAAGTGTTCCAGAGATTCTGATCTGGTGCCGAAATTTGAACTTCATGAAAGAGTGGTTCACAAGAAAAAGACCAAAACTTATGATGGACTATCATTTCCTTCAGACAAGGCAGAGTGATCACTCCAGTGTTACATCTCCCTCCATTAACTCTCAGACTATGAGCTCTGAGGTGTCCAATATCATAGTCACCATGCCCATCTCAGAGAGGGATTGCCCTTGTACATTTATTAACATAATTGGAGAAGGGCTATTAAGAGGTGTCCAAATAAATCATGTGGATGCCAACCTACTCCTCCTTCCCTATAATATATAACAAAACACTTGATTCCTTCTCATCCTGATGATGAGTGTGAATTAATCTTTCAAGATATCGCCTTTTGTTTTTGCCTGCCAGCCCATGAACATAAGGATCCAAAGTGACCTGGGGGTGGGGGTGGGAGTTCCCATTTGGCTACTAGAGCTAGTAGTTCAATGACATGATACTTGGGCCCTTTTCCTTCATATAACTTTTAGAACTAGGTTCTGATATTCCTCAGGAAAGCTCTTTGGAAATTTGAGATGATTTAATTGTATCAATTTAGTAATTGATACATTGACAATGTTGAATCATATTATCTGTGAATGTGGATCTAAATGAATTGCTACAATTATTGTTTCTTTCTAGGATATTAGGGGAACAATAAATGATAAATCTCTACCCCACATTGGAGGCAGTAAACACTGAGAAAAGTTAATAAAAGAAGAGGAATATGAGAGGGGATGTCTATGAAAATGGCACTGGAGTAGGTAGGCATAGCTCAATTCTCTCATAAAATCAATGGAGGAAGGACAAAAACCTCTCCGAAGGAATTGCTTTGGGGATGTGCAGACCAGGAGAGTCTATGCATTTTCTAGGAAGGTGAGGGATTAAGAGATGAAGAACTCAATGAAAATCATAAGTTACTAGCCCCCACAGATGGTAATGGCACCCATTCCCCATCCTCAAAGTGAACAGCCTGGATAAAACCTATGGCTCAATGCAGCCAACAAAGAAAGGAACAGACATCTTCCTTGAGGGTGTGGCAGAGAGCGGAGAGTGGTTTCTCTTCAGTGAGTTTGGCCAGCAGAGCCCAGTTTGAATCTCAGCTCTGGCCAGGTCCGAGTTGTGTTCAAGTGGAGGTTGAAAAAGACACCTCCATGGTAAGATTCACTAAAGAGCATCATCTGCTGCCAGACCAGGAAACTGCAAGGAGAAAAAACACTATTTGGAATCTCTCTTCCCAGAAACAAAACTATTAGGCAAGAGAGAGAAATTGACCATCAGAGTAAATTCACCAACATAATCAGATGTCTAGATATCAGGAAAAAATTACAAGCCATACTAAAAAACAGGAAACATGGCCGAACCAAAGGAACACACCAAAACTTGTGATGTGACAAAAGATTTAAGACATCTAATCAATGATAATCACACAAATCTTCTATATCAATTCAAGTAGTTGAAGAAAAATATGACTAAAGAAATAAAGTATATCAAGAAGACATTGGATGAACATAAATAACAATTTGAAAGCCTGCAAAGGAAAGTAACAGAGATTATAGGAATGAAAGACACAATGATGAGATTAAAAATAAATTAGACCCCATGAGTTCCAGCCTCAATGCAGACATGGAGAGCAGGACCGTGGAAACACAGAGCCTGTAGATCAGAATAGAAATCCCAAAGGCCATCAGAATGAAAGAGCAGTGATCCAGTCTCACTACATGCAGGACCTGACATGGGAGTTCCCGAGGAGGCCCTCCCAGGCCTGACCTCCATGAGAAGATGTTCAGCATCCTGTACACCAGAATGGGGCCTCTGAGGGTACCCTGCAGGATGAATTGTGAGAATACACACTCAGGAGATGGAAAGACCTGAAACTTCTCAATGTCCACAGAAGTCAATGCCCATGATTTATACAATTAAGTGTTACTAAAAGTGGATGTGTAAGCAAGGCTCAGATGGGCCACAGGAATCTACACACTGAGCTGGTCTGATGCCTGTCCTGTCAAGTCTCCATGATGCTGGGTCCTGAGGGAGAAAAAGGATTCATGGTCAATCTCTGAGTCTTGCCCTAGTCTTGCTCTACTGAGGAAGTGCAGAATTTCCTCTCCAAATGCAAAATTCAAGACAGAACACCAGGCTTTAATTTCACCTGCACCAGGGAAGGCAGATGGAGTGGTGAGGCTTTTGTTGAACTCAAATCAGATTATACCAAATGGCCCTGAAAAAGGACAGAGAAATTACAGGACACAGATGTACTGAAATAGTCCAATCTTACAAAACCAAAATGGGTGAGGTGCTGAAGTACAGTGATGCATTTAGTAATAGTCAAGACAGCTCAAGTTGATACAGCTTGTTGTATAGGAAAATGTCCTTCTTTCAGTCTATCCAAGGAACAATGAGTGGCTGTTATGACAGAAGTGTGTACTTTATGCAATTACTCACAATTAATATGCTTTCATAATTGAAATTTGAGTTGTGCTGTTGGGAGACTGGTGTTATTTAATTGATGCCTTCCCTGATGTGGGAGTCTACTCTAGCAGTTTCCTTTCAAGTATTCTGTCAACCCTGGATGAGAAATTGCCACCTGTTTGCTATGACTTAGATATGTAAATTTCTTGGTGCTTTATAAACTGTGTATTTTTGATTCAATAAAGCAATTATTTATTTGACACATTTTTCCTAATATTGAAAAAAAAAACAAGTACTGCCTCTGTAAAATAGTTCTGTCATATTTTATGGGAATTTAAATCAGGATTCATTCAGATTTAAAATAATATGAATTCATGTTTGAAAGCTATAGGCAGTTCTCTTAATAGTTTAAAAATTGTCAGGAATAGCAGAATTTCAAAAGTCTCTTGGATAGTAAAATGGGGCTGTGTTGTTACTGTATATGGCCCCCCTTTAATAGCACTCAAAACTTTACTTCATTGCTTGCCAATATCCTGTATATGTTTTGTATGACTTTGACACTTTTGTGACAGATCTGTATGATCAATAGTGAAGCAAATTCACAGATAGTAGTTTTTTTTTATGTTTAAATTTTGGATTTGGGAATTCTTGATACAATAGGTTCAAATGATAGAGAGATTGTATGTGAGACCATTTGGGAACTGAACACCATCACTGTTATGCTAGTATCACACACTGAGCACATGTGCCCCTACTGCCTGGGATATAATAGGACCTTTTTCCCTCCTTAGTAAATGCTGACACTGTCTCCTTCTGCCCTGGCTGGTCAGTTTTCTCTGAGGACAAGCATGTTACATCAACTAATAAAGCATTTCATAACAGTGATAAAACCACTCTTGAACAAGATTAAAGGTAAAAATGCTCAAATATGTTATGGATGATTAAGTAGTATAGTCTTGAATGAGTACATTTTTTAAAACAACCTCACCTGGGTTCTCCTCATAGGACATTTACATTCTATTTCTGGGAAAGGAGCACAGAAAGACCCAACTTCAGGCTTCCATTTTTTCCCTAAATTAGAATCACAGAGTCTGAATCATGTGTATCTTTGAACATGTTTCTCAACCAAGCAGTATTTTGTTGCACACAGCAATTTTATTTCAGCTTCACAGAAGACATGATAAATACAAGAAAATAAAAGAAGTAAAATGAATTTGAGACTGGCATTTTAATCTGTTTCCTGTGATACAGTTCCCTAGGATGCTTCTGAGCTCAGATGCAGTTTATTGTGGGTTCCAGACCAGGCTCTAACTCTTTTCTTTTATCTCCAGTGGATGGTTTCCTGGGGAATCAGGACCTAGTTCACTCTTTAAGATGATGTGCTTTGCCATAGTTTCCAAATTCAATAGATGATTCTAATCACTTTCTTCAAAGACAGGATTACTGAAGGCTAGAAACTCAAGTTGGAACTTGTAATATAGCCACAGGCTTTTCTCCTTTAAAGGGCTTTCTTCAATTACCCCTGGGCTGCAGGTTGAAAGCTGAAGAGTATCTGAGAACATTAAACAGTAGATCAAATACAGGTTTTTTTTTGTTTGTTTATCCTAACCAAGACTATATCTTCATATCATTTGAGAATCACTGACGTAGAGGGAGATAGTTTGCTTTATGTGTTCCTTGGTAGTGGCCAAGTCAAAGGAATGCCAAGCAGATTATCTTGGCATCTTAGAGTTCATAGTTAAAACTCAGGAGTGGAGAGAAAATTTCCAAGGCCTAGCACAATATTGTTTTGCCTCTTCAGTCCCAGGTGATGGGCCCAATATACTCCTACTGCAACACTCTGCTATATGTGCATGTTTGTATAATTAAGTTAAATGATTCATTCTCATTCTCACAGCTGCTTTGCACTGCAAATCCTCAGTCTAATTTCATACACATATAGCAATAATGTGGTCAAGTGATTTCATTTGCCTCATAACTACTACAAAAAGGAAGATTGAAAAACATGAATGAACCCAACAAATGCTATGTCTATATTAAGAATTATGACAAAATGAATTGAGTGGGGGTTCTTATGGCAAAGTTTTACTCTGAAACTTGCTCAAAGGGTTTTTAAAAATCAGAAAAGACCATGAAAGAACTTACAGGGAATACAGGTATTATTCTGAGCCCTTTAATTTGTTCCCAGCCCCAGACCTCACAGCAGTTCCCTGAGTCAGTTTCACTTTTCCCCTCTTTATATACAGATGGTGGCAGAGAGGCAGAGAGACTTTAAGAGCCACTCCAGGCACAGTGACAGATGGAGATGAATATTCAGGCCATTGAGCTCCTAAGACACTTGATTACACCTGGTAGTATGTGGACATGATGGACTCCAAAGTGTTGGGGGATGGACCAGATCCCATGGTGGAAAGCCTTTCAAGAACACATTTCAGTTTCTCAGTGTAAAACAACATTTGCAATTCTAATTCATTTGTTAATTTTTCACTTCCTGGAGACTATGTTCTCTTTTTATGGTAGAGCCAATGAGAAATTCACAAGAATGAAAAACAAAATACGTTTCTTTACCTATGCCAAGGAAACCCCACAATGAGGACCTAGCAGGGATTCCTTGGGACAGGTTTGAAGGAGCATATTGTGGAGGAGGGGCCTCAACCACCCCCATGCTGAAGCAGCTCCCCTGCTGTGCTTCTGCCACTCCTGTGACTCTGTGCTCCCTGGGCTGGGAGTCCTGGCTTGGGCCAATGCTGGCCATGTGATCCTGGAGATGTCACTCTCCTTGAGTCCCCCAAAATTCACCAACAAACTGGATATCCCATGACTGGACAGGGCACAGGGTTTGTGGGATGGAGGAGGGGAAGACTCAAGCAGGTTGGGTCTCCAGGGGGAATCATATTGGAAGGCAGAGAAACCCATTGTGATGTACCCTGAGCTTTACCCAAAGATTGGCCAGAAGGTTGAGGGTGATGATAAGATCTAGCATCCCTGGCCTGTTCCTTCTGTGGGTCCTCCCTTCCCTAGGCCTTCCCTGTTGACTGTGCTGAGGAGTCCACTTCACCCACTGGGTCACTGGCATTGAGGAATATGAGCACCAGCTCAATGATTCAGCCAGAGAGCAGAAAGGGGCAAAAGGGGTTCTCTTTCATTCCCAAACAGAGAGCCTGGAGCTTCCAACTGAGTGCACAGCACT